>JAKVIS010003925.1:0-15378 GCA_033119425.1 Bufotes viridis | reverse complement strand
TGTGATAGAGATCGCCTTGACGTCTTGGTAGACGGGCCCAGATAATTTTGTACAAAATGTATTTGCCAAGTATCTCTAATTTATAAGTGTAGCATAAAAATGTTTTCTATAATTATGGCATTGTTGTACTTTATTTGTGTCTGCAGAGTGCTGTTGCACATTTGCCTAGGCACAAATTGGTCCTTTCAAGTGAATGAGGCTGATACAAAGCACATCCGCTGTCCATTGGATATGCGCTGTGCTTAGTATGCTGTGAGGAGGCTGCAGTGCTCACTGATGCACCACTGCCTCCTCAAACAGCTGATCAGGAAGGGAGGTAGGGAGAATGTGGCTCAGGTGTCCAGACCCCCACCGATCAGATACTGATTACCTATATACCTTGAAATAGGTTGTCAGAGATAAAATAAATCCCTAAAGCCAGGATTTGTGTTAAAATGAAAGATCCTGTACACACCCTTTTAATACACTGCCACATCCACCACTGACGTTTTGATACTCACCCCTGCGCTGTGTTTAGGCCCCTTTCACATCAGCGTTTTTGCTTTCCATCCTAGAGTTCCGTCCTCGGGGCTCTAGGACGGAAAGATACTGATCAGGATTATCCCAATGCATCCTGAATGGAGAGCAATCCGTTCAGGATGCATCAGGATGTCTTCCGTTCAGTATGTGAACGTTTTTTGGACGTTGACAAAACTGCAGCATGCTGCGGATTTGTCTCCGTCCAAAAATCCGGAAGACATGCCGCAAGGACGGATCCGGAATTAATGCCTATTGAAAAGCATTAATCCGTATCTGACTTTAAGCTAAACGTAGTTTCGGCGCATCGCAGGATCCGACGTTTAGCTTTAAAGAATGGTAACCATGGCAGCCAGGACGCTACTAAAGACCTGGTTGCCACTGAAAAGCAGCGGTTAGCCGGGGGAGAAGCTACTTACCTTCCGTGCGGTGACCGGGGCGCTCCTCGATGACGTCACCGGGTCCCTGAGTCGCATGGTTCACATAGCTATGCTATGTGAGCAATGCGCAGTATGGATCGTATGGCGCATTGCTCACATAGCATAGCGACGCAGGGACCCGGTGACGTCATCGAGGAGCCCCCCCGGCCGCCGCACGGAAAGTCTAGTAGCTTTTCCCCTGGCTCCCCCCTTCTTTACCATGGCAGCTGGGACTTTTGTAGCGTCCTGGCTGCCATGGTTACCTGAAAGCATATTGAAGACTGATCAGTCTTCAATATGCTTTCAGTTGTCTTGCGTTGTGACAGATCCGGCGGGCATTTCCATTAGCTGCAGTAACATAACACTGATGTGTAATATAACACTGAGGCCAAGTGATTGGCTGCAGTGGTCATGTGGAGTATACGGCACATCAACAGAGAAGAGGTGAGAACCAGTGCATTGGTGCTGCATACAGCGAGTGATTAAATGGGTGAGTGTATGATCTTTAAAAAATTAGCTCTCTTTCCTAAAAAATAATAATAAAGTACTTCTAGCGCCACCTGTAGGAAAGCAGCATCCCTAAAAGTCAATGTCCAACATTTTAAAACAGGCCTTGAAACAGAATCCTAAATTATGTTTTAAGACCTAATAGGAAAGAGACCTAATTTGCACTACTTTTTTTGTGAGGAGCATTGCATGACATATAAAACTCCTTACCCCCCTTTATTATTTTGACCTAAATCTTATTCTTGGGGAAGTTTTTCATTATCTCAAACAACCATTTTAATAAATAAATAAAGGTGCTCATCACTAACGCAAAGGATATGTTGAAGAAATACCATCAATACTTTGTTTTTCCAAGAAGCCTGAGTGGTCTACACTCAGCATGCACTTAAAGGGCATCTGTCAGCAGATTTGTACCTGTTACATGTGCACTTGGCAGCCGAAGAAATCTGTGTTGCTCCCATGATCGTATGTGCCTGCATTGCTGAGACAAATGATGCTTTAATATATGCAAATAAGCCTCTAGAAGCAATAGGGGCGTTGCTATTACACCTAGAGACTCAGCTCTCTCTCGCCACTTTAATTGAAAGGGCCAGGCAGTGAAAACATCATGACTTCTGGCCCTGTCAATCAAAGTACAGAGGGTGCAATCGGTGTTGGACTGGGGTGCCGAGGGCCCACCAGTAAAATTCACTTTGGGGGCCCACTGTAAAGCTATATGCATATGCTATCTGCCTACACTATCCGGTCTTTTATATGATCATGAGCACTGTACTGTATAGCATCTTAGCCAGCCAATCTTTATGTCTGTCTATTGTGCCACTTGTGCGGAGGGGAAACTAGGGGCCCACCTTGCTCAGGGGCTCACCGGGGATTCACCTGTTCCCCTGTGTGCCAGTCCGAGACTAGGTGCAATAGCTACAGAGAGAGCAGAGTCTCTGGGTGTAACAACAACGGCAACCCCCCTATTGCTCCTACAGGGTAATTTGCATATATTAAAATATAATTTTTCTCAGTAATGCGAGCACATATGAACATGGGACTAACACAGATGCCTTCAGCTGCCAAGTGCACATGCAACAAGTCAGACAGTTTCATAGGTACAAATCTGCTGACAGATGCCCTTTAACCACTTCAGCCCCCCTAGCTTAAACACCCTTAATGACCAGGCCACTTTTTACAATTCTGCACTACACTACTTTCACCGTTTATTGCTCCCACCCAAATGAATTTTACCTCCTTTTCTTCTCACTAATAGAGCTTTCATTGGTGGTATTTCATTGCTGCTGACATTTTTACTTTTTTTGCTATTAATCAAAAATGACCGAAATTTTTACAAAAAAATGACATTTTTCACTTTCTGTTGTAAATTTTTTTTTAAAAAACTACATTTCTATATAAATTTTTCTCTAAATTTATTGTCTTTGATAAAAAAAAGTCCAATAAGTGTATATTTATTGGTTTGGGTAAAAGTTATAGCGTTTACAAACTATGGTGCAAAAAAGTGAATTTCTGCATTTTGAAGCAGCTCTGACTTTCTGAGCACTGTCATGTTTCTTCAGGTGCTAGAATGTCAGGAAAGTATAAATACCCCCCAAATCACACCATTTTAGAAAGAAGACACCCCAAAGTATTCGCGGAGGGGCATGGTGAGTTCATGTATCATTTCATTTTTTTTCACAAGTTAGCGGAAAATGACACTTTCTGAGAAAAAAAAAAAGTTTCAATTTCTGCTAACTTCTGGCAAAAGGGGTCATTTGTGGGGTGTGTTTACTGTTCTGGCATTTTGGGCGGGGCTAAATTGTGAGCCGCCATGTAAAACCTAAAGGTACTCGTTGGAATTTGGGCCTCTCTGCGCACTCAGGCTGCAAAAAGTGTCACTTATGTGGTATCGCCGTACTCAGGAGAAGTAGGGCAATGTGTTTTGGGGTGTATTTTTACATATACCCATGTTGGGTGAGAGAAATATCTCTGTAAACTGACAACTTTGTATAAAAAATTTTAAAGTTGTCGTTTACAGAGATATTTTCACACACAGTATAAGTATATATAAAAATACACCCCAAAACACATTGCCCTACTCTCCTGAGCATGGCGTACCATGGTGACACTTTTGCAGCCTGAGCTGCAAAGGCCCTAAAACCAATGAGTACCTTTAAGATTTCACAGGGCATTTTTACGCATTTGGATTCCAGACTTCTTCTCACGCTTTAGGGGCCCCTAAAATGCCAGGACAGTATAAATACCCCACATGTGACCCCATTTTGGAAAGACACCCCAAGGTATTCCGTGAGGGGTATGGTGAGTTCATGTAAAAATATTATTTTTGTCACAAGTTAGTGGAATATGAGACTTTGTAAAAAACAAAATAAAAAAATAAAAATATATCAATTTCCGCTAACTTGTGCCAAAAATAAAAATTCTGTGAACTCGCCATGCCCCTCACGGAATACCTTGGGGTGTCTTCTTTCCAAATGGGGTCACATGTGGGGTATTTATACTGACCTGGCATTTTAGGGGCCCCTAAAGCGTGAGAATCCAAATGCGTAAAAATGGCCTGTGAAATCCTAAAGGTACTCATTGGTTTTAGGGCCCCTTAGCATCTTGGCTGCAAAAAAGTGTCACTCATGTGGTATCGCCGACTCAGGAGAAGTAGGGCAATGTGTTTTGGGGTGTATTTTTACATATACCCATGCTGCGTGTGAAATATTGCTGTAAGCGACAACTTTTACATTTTTTATTCAAAGTTGTCAATTTACAGAGAATATTTCTCACACAAATATGGTATATGTAAAACTACACTACACATTGCCCTACTTCTCCTGAGTGCGGCGATGCCACATGAGTGGCACTTTTTGCAGCCAAGATGCGCAAAGGGGCCCTAAAACCAATGAGTACCTTTTAGGAGGGCATTTTTACGCATTTTCTTCTCACGCTTTAGGGCCCCTAAAATGCCAGGGCAGTATAAATACCCCACATGTGACCCCATTTTGGAAAGAAGACACCCCAAGGTATTCTGTGAGGGGCATGGCGAGTTCATAGAAGATTTTTTTTGGCACAAGTTAGCGGAAATTGATTTTTTATTGTTTTTCTCATAAAGTCTACCTTTCTGCTAACTTTTGACAAAAAGTTAAATTTTTCATGGACTCACTATGCCCCTCAGCGAATACCTTGGGGTGTCTTCTTTCCAAAATGGGGTCATTTGTGGGTGTTTGTACTGTTCTGGCATTTTGGGTGGGGCTAAATTGTGAGCAGCCATATAAAACCTAAAGGTACTCGTTGGAATTTGGGCCCTTTGCTGCACCCGGGCTGCAAAAAGTGTCACTCATGTGGTATCGCCGTACTCAGGAGAAGTAGGGCAATGTGTTTTGGGGTGTATTTTTACATATACCCATACTTTGTGTGAGAAATATCTCTGTAAATTGACAACTTTGAATAAAAATTTTTAAAAGTTGTCGTTTACAGTGATATTTCTCACACACAGTATGGGTATATGTAAAAATACACCCCAAACACATTGCCCTACTTCTCCTGAGTTCGGCGATACCACATGTGTGACACTTTTGCAGCCAAGATGCGCAAAGGGCCCTAAAACTAATGAGTACCTTTAGGATTTCACAGGGCATTTTTACGCATTTGGATTCTCACACTTTAGGACCCCTAAAATGCCAGGGCAGTATAAATACCCCACAAGTGACCCTATTGTGGAAAGAAGACACCCCAAGGTAATCCGTGAGGGGTATGGCGAGTTCACAGAAAAAAAAATTTGGCACAAGTTAGCGGAAATTGATTTTTTTTTTTTTTTACAGTCTCATATTCCACTAACTTGTGACAAAAAAAAATATTTTACATGAACTCACCATACCCCTCACGGAATACCTTGGGGTGTCTTCTTTCTAAATGGGGTCACATGTGAGGTTTTTGTACTGCCCTGGCATTTGAGGTCTCCATAATCATTACACGTATGGCCAGCATTAGGAGTTTCTGCGATTCTCCTTATATTGAGCATACGGGTGATGATTTTTCCGTTCAGCCTCTGGGCTGAAAAAAAAAAATGAACGGCACAGATTTCTGGAGGGTGGGGGGGGCTTCTGTGTGGTGATTTGGTGCACTTATAAAAGTTTCTTTGGTGGTCCCAAGCAAAGGGACCACCAAGCGAACGATCAGCAAGCATATCAGGCGCTGTTAACAAAACAGCGTCTGATTTGCTCATTTATAACTTCTACAGCCTGCCAGCGCACGATCAGCGCTGGCAGGCTGTAGTTTACCCTGTCCCCGACGTGATCCTGTGAACGCGCGCACGCGTTCACAGGAAATCTCGCCTCTCGCGAGATGACGCGCGGGCGCGTCAAGGAGGAACAGACCGACCGCCCGCAGGACGCAATCCTGCGTGAGGCGGTCGGCAAGAAGTTAAAGGGGTTTTCCAAATGTTTTTTTTGGCCTTTGGATAGGTTATCAGTATCTGATCTGTGGGGTCCAACACCTGAGACCCCGCTGATCAACTGTTTGATGCAGTAGCATCACAGCCTTTTCCAGCTTTTCCTAGGCTGTGTGTCAGACCCCCACCGATCGGATACTGTTGACCTATCCAGAGGATAGATCATCAGAAGAAAAGTCTCGGAAACCCCTTTAACCTCTTATTGACCACCAATACGAGTTTTTACGGTGGTCACTAAAGGGCTTTAGGCTCGGTCGCCGCTTTTTTACGGCGACTCAGTCTAAGCACTGCACGGGTCCCCCGTGCATTGGGGAGCAGGGAACCCAGCTTTCACATGAAAGCCGCGGCCCTGCTCTTACAGCCCGGACCAGCAGGAGTGCCGATCCGGGCTGTTTAACACTTTACATGCCGCGGGCAATAGCGCCCGCCGCATGTAAAGTGCTGACAGAGGGAGCGGGCTCCCTCTGTCTCCCATCGGCACCCAGCAAATGCGATCGCGGGGTGCTGATGAATGTGAAGACTGCCTGGAGTCTGATGTAGGCCCCAGACCAGTCTTAAGTAATTTCCAGCAGGCTGAGCCTCTCTGGCGCAGCCTGCTGGTCGATGTTAGAATAGCATTGCCATTAAAATTCAATGCACTATAGCAGGGGTCAGCAACCCTCGGCACTCCAGCTGTTGTGAAACTACAATTCCCAGCATGCTCCATTGTTGTAGTTTCACAACAGCTGGAGTGGCTGAGGTTGACTACCCCTGCACTATAGGGATAGTGCATTGCATTTTAAAAGCAAAAAAAAGCACGCCATGTACCTGACTACCTCTCCTCTTTGTTGGAGATGTGGTGGTGGGATGGGCACATATATGCACATCTGGTGGACCTGCTCTATTATCAAACCATTCTGGTCCTCAATATGGGAGATAGTGTCCAAATTACACGGTCGTCCCATTGCCCCTACCCCGCAGCTGTGTCTATTAGGATGGGAGCAGGGAGCTCCGACGTGAGGATGGGAGAGTAAACTAAATCACCAACTGCTAGCGGCAGCGAGATTACAGGTAGCTGTGCAATGGAAGTCCCCTACCCCTCCCTCTATCGGTCAGTGGCTACAAAAGTGTGATCAGATCTGCTGCTTGGAACAGTTAGCCCACTGGGACACGGCCAGCCCATGTAAATTTGAAGCTGTTTGGGGCCCATGGAGGAGATTTAGATCACTGATATAACCTGCGTGACCCGCCCTGCGCTATATGCGGCCGGTACTTTGTCTCTCTTACTTTGATAATCCACCTGTCATGGCTTTCTGCAATTTGTATGTTCCTTCTTTCTTCTGTTTAGGCTCTGTCTAGATCCTTGACCGCAAGGATAACTGTCTCTCTAATTCAGTTATTAAAAATGGCTCAACTGTTAAAGTGACGTTGGACACAATTGTCATTTAATGTCTGTAATTTAGCTGTATGACGTATGTGATGTTATTGTGGTTCTGCCACCTCTATCTGTGATATCATGGAACGTTGTACCTATGTTTTTTTTTATATTGTGCCCTCTTTAGGGCTTCTTCAATAAAATGTTTTAAAAGTTAAACTAAAAGCAATAAAAAAAGCTGCCTGTTATAGTCCCCTTGTGGGACTACTAAGTGGTTTAAAAAAGTTTTAAAAAATTAATTTATTCAATAAAAAAATCCCATAAAAATTGTGTTTTTTATTGAAAAGACGCTTTTCAATGAAAAATATTGCAAAAAAAAATATCTTCCCCATATGTTTGGTATTGCCACGTCCGTAACGACCCGGACTACATAAATATCATGTAAATTATCCCCTACGGTGAACGCAGTAAAAAAAAAAAAGACAGAATTGCTAATTTATTCTTAGTTGCCACTGAAAAAACGTAATAACAAGCGATCAAAAAGCACCATTTACTCCAAATTGATACCAATGAAAAATGCAAGTCGTCCCGCAAAAATCAAGCCCTCACACAACTCCAAAGAAAGAAAAATAAAAAAGTTATGGGTCTTGGGAAGCGGCGATGCAAAAACATTTTTTTCTTTAAAAAAAAAAAGGGGTTTTATTGCAAAAAAGTAGTAAAATGTAAAAATAAAATATGTATTTGGTATCACTGTAATCGTACTGACCCAGAGAATAAAGATATTATGTTATATATACCGAAAAATGAATGCTGTAAAATTTATAAGTTAATCAGAAAGTTATGTGTACCCCAAAATGGCGCCATTTAAAAACCACAACTTGTCCTGCAAAAAACAAGCCCTTATAACGCTATATAGACGGAAAAATAAAAAAGTTATAGCTCTTGGAACGAGACCATGAAAAAAGGAAGAAAAAAGCTTGATCAGTAAGGCCCAAAACAGGCTGGTCACTAAGGGGTTAACACACTGATGCAAGTGAAGCTGTCATGTTTTTGATGTGACACCCAAAAGTTGCACAATTTATCATGACAGCAGCAGGACATCATGAAACACAAACAGAAAAACCCTGCCTCATAAAAACTAATGGTGCCATTGCCCCCATGTGTCCCCCAAGCGAAACAATCTTGTATGGTATAATTTTATTTCAACTTACCAGACACATTGCTATGAAATACTTATAAGTAATGCTGAAGTTTTTTAAACATGTAGTATTTTATGTATTCTTGGTGATAATGTTTTTTTAGTTTTTTTTCAGATATCTGGCGACTGGCAATTCTTTTTCGTCATTACATTTTGAGTTTAGAATGGGGACCTCCATAATTTCTGGCGTGGTACGGGCTACATGTGCCCCCATTTGGTTGAGACTGAAGGCTTCGGTGCTGCCACATCCAACCAGGCAGCAGTGACTTGATATAGTCCCGGGCTTCCTGGGCGCAATTCCCAAATTGTATAGGTGCCCGCCTTGACGAAAAGCACATACGGGTTATGAAGCCACCGAACTCAGGGTCCCGATTCTATAATTATAAGCAGTTTTTCTCTGTAGTTTTGTTGGCCTTGGCTGATATAAACTACTGGTTTATAATTGTAGATATTGGGTCCTATGGAAGTACTGCAGATGCTCGCATCTCCAGGACTTCCAGAATGGGTCCCGTTTCCGTTATGCAGGCCATAGACTTCTATTATGACCGAATAAATAACAAAATGCCTCTAAAGGCATTCCATTATGAATTGCGTTATGGTCCGTGGTAACAGAATCCATAACGCAATTCTGCTTTTACCACCAAACGAAGAGTGAACAAATTTCATAACATCAAATTCGCTCATCTCTAGTCCCAAATACCGCGCCTCTCCTGGACTAGGACAATAGGCTTCTCCACATCCATGGATTTTGAGGCCTTCGGCATTAGGAAATTTGCTCTGCGAGGGCAGGAACCTCTCCAAACAGACTTTTCTCACTCCACTACCTGGAGCCACATGCAGAGAAAAACTACTTCCTGTTGAAAATCCCTTCACTGTTGCTAAGTTACTTGCGTTTAAAACGCAAGGCATTGTGTCTGGATGCATTGCGTTTAAAAACGCAGAATATAGAACATGCTGTGTTTTTCACGAAACGCAGAACTGATGCTTAAAAAAAACAAAACATTGAAATGAGTTCAGTGTGGATGAATTGCAGGATTCAGTGTGGATGAATTGCACCCGCACGGAAAACTCGCTCGTGTCAAAGGGGCTTTATAGTGTGTTAGCATTTAAAGTGAAGTTCCAAAAATGTTTGACTTTGACAAATATTGTTGTAACCCTTTCACCTCAGTCATTACTGGTAGATGCACAGCAAAAAAGTAGAGAGGGGTCTAGATCTCCAAGCATCATTATTAGGCCCCATGAACACGACTGTGGATCTGCAAAATATGGATGCGGTTTATTTTGCTGATCCATTGACTTTAATGGGTTCATTGTCTGCATTTTGCAGACATATTCTATTCCATATGTTCAGACAGACATAGTACATGACAACCTCATTGTAAAAAAGCTATAATCAGCCCTGTACCTCACATGGATCCAGAGGTCTCCCTATTCATTACTCCAATTGCTCTACTAGATTTATTTTAAGCTGTCAGTTTAGGGAATGTGTCCTTTCTCAGGTGGCATGTCCTTTCTGCTGCAGCTAGTAGCAGTTGAAGAATGGAATTGAGCATGTGCTTCCATCTCAGTGAGCAGGACAGAGAAATTGGAAAAAAAAAAAAGCAAGCAACAGGTGGGGCTATAATACATGTTGAATCACATGCAATTACAAAAGTATTCAGATCCATATGCTGGTTTGAATACCGTAGAATATTTTTAGTGGGACAACCCCTTTAAGTTAAAAGATTAATAATTGATAGATTGAATGTATGCTTTACTAGAACTGAAGCATGTATTTGCAGTGCTCAGCGCAGAAGAGGAAATGGTTGCCCGGGTCAGCCAAGGCTGCATCATGCTATAAAACCACTCAGATAAATAATTGAAAATGTTGCAACATGAACCAAATTAATCAGAAACTAGGAAAGTCATGATATTTTCCACATTACTTCCTCCTTAGAACTACATGAGACCGGTCATAGTCTATTATGGTTAACTGCCTGATTAAAAAAAAAAAAAAAAACGTAATAAATTTCTATTAGGGCTCATGCACACAAGCGTATTTTTCTTCCACATCCGATCCGTGAACCCATTTACTTCAATGGGGGCCGTAAAAGATTCTGACAGCATACCCATGTGCTGTCTCCATCCATATGTCCGTTCTGCGCAGGAGTGCACCACCAATGAGGCCAGGGGAGGCGACTGCCTCCGGCAGCACCAGGTAGGGGCAAGAGGGGGGCAGCGGAAGGGCCATGGGCAATGAGCGCTTTCATTATGGCAACCAGGTTAGGTAGAGAAATTGGCATTGGGAGGGGGGCGCCGTTTCATTTTGCGCCTCAGGCAGCAGAATGGCTAGGTGCACCCCTGGTTCCGCGGACCCGCAAAAAAATAGAACATGCCCTATTCTTGTACGTTTTACAGATTGGACAGTTCTATAGAGGACAGGACGTTCCGTTCCGCAAAATGCAGCACACACACGGCTGGTATCCATTATTTGCGGACCTCAAAAACGGTGTCCAGTTTCCGTTATGCAGGGAGTCCTCTTATTGCATAACGGAAACGGGACGTATCCGTTATGCAGGCCATAGACTTCTATTATGACCGAATAAATAACGGAATGCCTCTAAAGGCATTCTGTTATGCATTCCGTCATTGAATTGCGTTATGGTCCGTGGTAACGGAATCCATAACGCAATTCTGCTTTTACTACCAACATTCTGCTTTTACTTCATAACATCAAATTCGCTCATCTCTAGTCCCAAATGCCCTATTCTTGTACGTTTTACAGATTGAACAGTTCTATAGAGGACAGGACGTTCCGTTCCGCAAAATGCAACACACAGACAGCTGGTATCCATGATATGCGGACCGCAAAAACAGCAAAGGACCTGTGCATGAGCTGTTAAAAGGAAGAACAAAATAAATAAATTGTGGCTTGTCCCCTTTGAAATTCTCTGATTAGTCTGGGTAGGGAGAAATGGGATTTAGGGTACGTTCGCGCGACAAAAAGTCGCACTATTGTTGCGCAACAATTTTTATAATGGGAGTCTAAGGTGTCACATTGCGACATGCAACATGCTGCGACTGCAACAGTCGCAAAAAATCCATTCAAGATGGATTTTTCTGCGACTGTCGCATCGCAGTCGCAGCATGTCGCATGTCACAATGCGACACCATAGACTCCCATTATAAAAATTGTCGCGCAACATTGGAGCGACAAAATGTCCTGCGACAAATGTTGCAGTGAAGTTGTGCCCTATTTGTCGCGCGACAATTGTCGTCGTGTGAACGTACCCTAAGAGTTGGAAACATATATGGAGTCATTAATCAAACTGGTTTAAAGTTGATCTGGCTTAGTTGCCCATAGCAACCAATCCGATTCCTCCTTTCATTTTCCAAAGGAGCTCTAAAAAATAAAAGGTGGAATCTGATTGGTTGCTGTGGGGAACTAAGCCAGTTCTACTTTACACCAGTTTGATTGACCCCAATAATCCTCTTTCCCGGTCACACAATGTGGGATGTTGGGAGATACTAAGTGTTTCGCTGACAACATAGTGACACATAGAGAGTAATGAATACCAGAGGTGGCCTCTACTATAGTTGTGTTTACTTATCAGCCACACTTGGTGCCACCAGATTGCCCTCTGTATGAAGCAGCCCCACACTAGTCGGGTCTTTGCTCGTGGTAATTATTGCGATTATTGTGATGTCTAATCACCTGCTAGTGAGGACTGTAACAGGTGATTGCACATACACGCTGCGGTGCGCTCGTATGGCGTCTTGTCTGCTTAAAAACTGAAGACCTGAACGCTTCTGATATAGAGAGCTCAGGAGCATAGCTTCCAGCACATGACAGAGAACAACGTGAAAAACTGGGTATTAAAGAACATAAATTACATGATGTGTGATTGTTGGCAGGTTTGATAGTCAGAGAGAATGTGGTGAGGGTCCCTTCACTGATCTAAAACCCCCATCAAGAAAATCCTCCTAGTAGTGAGAATACACCCACTGACACATGAGTAACAGCAGCGACGAAAGAACTACGATTGCTGGAAAGCCAAAAATTAATTTAGTCAACCTTACTAATGAGGAAATTTGTACCATGAGATTTTTGGAAACCGACAACTCCATTTTTATCAAACCCTCAGACAAGGGAGAAAATAAGGTCACAATGGTTGACATGTTGATATGTTTAGGCGTATTTTGAATGATAGAAGAGGATTCTTTACGGTAAGAGCAGTGAGACTATGGAACTAAAAGAGTTCAAGGGGGGACTGGATGTATTCCTGGAGTGTAATAATATTACAGGTTATAGCTACTAGAGAGGGGTCGTTGATCCAGGGAGTTATTCTGATTGCCTGATTGGAGTCGGGAAGGAATTTTTTCCCCCTAAAGTGGGGAAAATTGGCTTCTACCGCAGGTTGTTTTTTTTTGCCTTCCTCTGGATCAACTTGCAGGATAGCAGGCTGAACTTGATGGACAGATGTCTTTTTCCAGCCTTATAAAGTATGTTATCTCCTGTTACCAAATTCTTCAGGAAAATCCAATTGACCAATTTAAACGGGAACTGAGGAACATTTTAGAAAGCGCCAGCCAACAAAAGTTTGTAAGAGTGAATTGACTTTTTGATGCCATAGAGCATAGTATCTAATAATAGCCTATTTCTATAGACTGCCAAAAATTCATAATGGCCTACAACTACTGAAGGGCACACCAATAGTGTCTGGTATAGGCAGCCTCACTGAAAAAATCTGTATATATGTGGATAAGATCTTGAGACCATTTGCAACTGGTCTTCCATCGTATGTTAGGCACTCTATGGAGGTCATGAGGCGTCTGAATGATGTTTATTGTGATATCTACAACTTATTGGCTAGCCTTTAAGCTCTGTATAGCTCCATCCCTCATGAGAATGGATGTGATGCTGTAAGAGCACACTTACAGAAAAAGAGGCTCATGTTTGTCAAGGCACAATGATTTTGTGATTGATCTTCATTTTGTCCTTGAGTGTAACATATTTGTGTTCAACTGTTGCATCTTCCACCAGTTCAGGGAAGAAGCTATGGGTAGCCCGTGTTCACCTACTTATGCCAATCTCTTCCTGGGCTGGTGGGAGAAGGAAATGATTTTTAGTGATGAAATGGGACCTCATTGATTATTTTGTAGATAAGGTTCATCAATGACATATTTATTCTTTGGAAAGGCAGCAAAGAAAAATTCATTAACTTTGTGAGTTCACTGACTTTGTGACTGCCCTAAATAAAAATTACTGGGGACACATTACATTTTTGGACCTGTCAATGAGCATCGACCATTATAACAACAGTTTTTCGCAAATACGTTGATGAGATGGAAGAGTGGACACCCACAGGCCTAGAAGCAGGACAAAACAAAAGGCCAATACTTGAGGGCCAGATGCAATTGCTCTGAATGGGCAGACTTTAAACAGGTAGCGAGTGACCTTTATGACCGGTTCACTTGACAAGGTTATCCTGTGGTTTTGAAAGAAGCATACCAGCATGCAGCACGCTTCGATCTGCAATCATGAAGATCTATAGCATCCAAAAATAAGGACAACTAATGAAACATCCATATCCATAATTGGGACCTTTGATGCCGTCAATGAAGAAATAAGTAGAATTTTGAGTACTCACTTTACGCAAAAAAAAAACTAAGGGGCCTAAATGACTCTATATCATATGCCTGCTTCATATAAAATCTTGTGAGTGTTGATACCTGCTGCCGCCCCGTTTACGTACACAATGGTGGTACATCCTGCAACATTCATGGTTGTCCACATGTCCTAATACAACCTGGTAAGTGAATAAGGACAGTTGTTTATTTCATAGTCCACTGGGATGTCATGAAGGGTTAACACTAACTCTTTGAAGGGTTATTACTATAGTTATGTCATCATAAGCTAATATCTGTGCTGTTATCCATAGCCAACACTATTGGTATGGCTCGATTCTGTAAATAACTTAGAAGTCCATTATGGTTTCATAAAGGGTTAATACTACTTCCATCTAAAGCTAATACAGTGCCTTGAAAGAGTATTCGTACCCCTTGAACTTTTCCACATTTTTTCACGTTACAACCACAAACATAAATGTATTTTATTGGGATTTATTGTGATAGACCAACACAAAGTACTAAATATGTGTGAAGTGAAAAAAAAATTATACACGGTTTTCAAAATGTTTAAAGAGGACCTTTCATCGGGGCAAAAAATGTGAACTAAGTATGCTGACATGTAGAGCGGCGCCCAGGGATCTCCCTGCACTCACTATTATCCCTGGGCGCCGCTCCGTTCGCCCGGTATAGGCTCCGGTATCTTCTGTGACTTGGTCATACTAGGCGGAGCCTAGTATCACTTGGTTATACTAGGCTATCCCAGGCTGTAGCGCTGGCCAATCGCAGCACACAGCTCACAGCCTGGAATAAAAGTAAGTGCAGGGAGATCCCTGGGTGCGGCTCTACATGTCAGCATACTTAGTGCACATTTTTTGCCCCGATGAAAGGTCCTCTTTAATGAATAAAATTATGGAAAGTGTGGCATGCATTTGTATTCAGCCCCTTGTACTCTGATACCCCTAAATAAAATCCAGTGTGACCAATTGCCTTCAGAAGTCGCCTAATTAGTAAACAGAATTCACCTGTGTGTAATTTATTGACAATATAACTACAGTGGTTCTGTGAAGGCCTCAGAAGTTTGTTAGAGAACATTAGTGATCAAACAGCATTATGAAAAGCAAGGAACACACCAGACAGGTCAGGGACAAAATTGTGGAGACCTGTAAATCAGGGTTAGGTTATAAAAAATATCCCAATCTTTGAACATCTCATGTAGCATTGTTTAATCCATCATCTGAAAATGAAAGAAGTATAGCACAGCTTCAAACCCACCACAGCATGGCCGTCCACCTAAAGTGACAGCCCGGGCAAGGAGCAGTTGCAGAGATCCAAAGCTCAG
>JAKVIS010003924.1:0-15319 GCA_033119425.1 Bufotes viridis | reverse complement strand
TCGTGATCGCCGAACAGTGTGCACTGTCTACCTGTGGCGCTATGAAGTTCGACACATCGCTTAGATCGGGTTGACAGATTGCACAGGAAGGGCTGGAGAAGATCAGCGGTCTGTGGTCTATATCGGAACCAACGTGACAAGAGAGTTAGAGGTAGATTGGAGAGTCCGTAAGAAACGATTTCAGGGTTTGGGTGAAAAGCTTAGGGCAAGGTACCTCCAAAGTGAGGCAGTGTTGCTCGAAATACTGCCTGTACCTGATTACCAGGCTACAAGAGAAAGGCAGAGGAGATTAGAGAGGGTTAACAAGAGTGGCTCAAGAGCTTCGGTGTAGGAAGCAGGAGTTTTGGGTTCTGCATGGAGGCAACTGGGCCGAAGCTTTGTGCCTGTCGGCTACAGGCTCTGTCTGTAGGGACTGCGCCTCAATGGGAAGGGGCAGCCGTGTTGGGAGAAAGATGGCTAGAAGGTTGGAGGAGTGTTTAAACTAGGGACTGGGGGAGGAAATTACATTATAGGAGGAAGATAGTGCAGATAGAGACCGGGGCAAGGTAGTGGGACTGGGGAGAGAATGGAAGGAGGGACTAGAAAGTTCAGAAGGAAAGGTGTAGAGCTAAAAATACATAAACTCTCAAATGTATGTATACTAATGCCCATGAAAACTGACTAATAAAACTGGGAACTGGAATTGGCTGATGTGTGAGGAGGATTATGACATGAGTGGGAATAACTGAGACATGGACTGGACGATAGCTATGGCTGCAGCTCTTAATGTACAAGGTTACAATCTGTTCAGAAAGGATCGTCAGAAACCGGAGGGGAGGGTCTGCTGTACATGTAAAGTCAGCTAGCGAGAGTTTCTAAAGGGAGGAACAAGAATGCCGGGCTTCAAAAAAGCAAAAATTTAGCCAACTAAGAGAGGCCATAGGCCCAGTCACTGCGGACAAAGTCCTCAAAAATAAAAATACAAACCACAAAATGGGAGATTTTTAAACGCATCGTAACATCTAATTGTGATACGATCGCACACCTTATAAGATAATAAAAGGCTAAGAGCTAAGACGAAACCAATGTGGATAAATGAGAACCGTAAAAAAGCAATAAATGACAAAAAAGAAAGCATATAAATCCACTAAAACAGGAGGGGGCAGGAGCTCTGATAAACTATAAGGAAAAAAATAGAATATGTAAAAAACTAAAAACTGCCAAACTAGAGACCGAGAGATTAATTGCCAAAGAGACGAAACTAACCTAAAATGTTTTCAATTATATAAATGGTAAAAAATATAAATCTGAAGGAGTCGGCCCTCTACATAGCAATGAGGGGAGTTGCAGAAAGCGACGAGGATAAAGCTAAGCTATTAAATATTTTCTTCTCCACTGTTTTCACTGAGGAAAATAAACTGTCAGATGAAATGCAAAATGTAAAGTAAATTCCCCTTTAAAAGTGCCCTGTCTGACCCAGGAAGAAGTACAGCAGCGACTTAAAAGATTAAAATAGACAAATCGCCAGGACCGGATGGCATACACCCCCGTATCCTAAGAGAATTAAGTGATGTCCTAGCCAGACCCTTATTTTTGATATTCACGGACTCCATACTGACAGTGAATGTTCCACGCAGACTGGCGTATAACAAATGTGGTGCCAATATTCAAAGGGTCCAAAACAGAGCCTGGAAATTATAGGCGGTAAGGTTTAACATCTGTTGTGGGTAAACTGTTTGAAGGTTTTGTAAGAGATGCTATCTTGGAGTATCTCAGTGAAAATAAGCAGAATTACACCATATCAGCATGGCTTCATGAGGATCGGTCATGTCAAACTAATTTAATCAGTTTCTATGAGGAGGTAAGTTCTAGACTTGACCGGGGTGAATCAGTGGATGTCATATATCTGGACTTCTCCAAAGCATTTGACACTGTACCACATAAAGGTTAGTATATAAAATGAGAACACTTGGACTAGGAGAAAATATCTGTATGTGGGTAAGTAACTGGCTCAGTAATAGAAAACAGAGAGTGGTTATTAGCGGTACACACTCAGATTGGGTCACTGTCACTAGTGGGGTACCTCAGGGGTCAGTATTGGGCCCTATTCTCTTCAATATATTTATTAATGATCTTGTAGAAGGCTTGCACAGTAAAATATCAATTTTGCAGATGACACTAAACTGTGTAAAGTAATTAACACTGAAGAGGACAGTTTTCTGCTACAGAGGGATCTGGATAGATTGGGGGCTTGGGCAGAGAAATGGCAGATGAGGTTTAACACTGACAAATGTAAAGTTATGCACATGGGAAGGAATAATGCAAGTCACCCATTACATACTAAATGGTAAAACACTCAGTAACACTGACATGGAAAAGGATCTAGGAATTTTAATAAATAACAAACTAAGCTGTAAAAACCAGTGTCAGGCAGCTGCTGCTAAGGCCAATAAGATAATGGGTTGCATCAAAAGGGGCATAGATGCCCGTGATGAGAACATAGTCCTACCACTTTACAAATCACTAGTCAGACCACACATGGAGTACTGTGTACAGTTCTGGGCTCCTGTGAACAAGGCAGACATAGCAGAGCTGGAGAGGGTTCAGAGGAGGGCAACTAAAGTAATAACTGGAATGAGGGCAACTACAGTACCCTGAAAGGTTATCAAAATTAGGGTTATTCACTTTAGAAAAAAGAGCGACTGAGGGAGATCTAATAACTATGTATAAATATATCAGGGGTCAGTACAGAGATCTCTCCCATCATCTATTTATCCCCAGGACTGTGAATGAATGAATCCTCAGTTGTCTCCAGGACAGAAGACATTGTGATCTCCTGCCTGTAGTGATGGGGAGAATATGCTGTGGTGTTTCTATTGTCCCCATTGTGTGTGATTGGCTGCTGATCCCCTGTGTCTCAGTCTTCCTTCTGGTCCCCTGGGGAGTGTCCACAGAGTGGGAGACCTGGATCTAAGCTCGGGCAGACGGCCGCCTCAATAAAGTTAGAATTCCTGTTTAGCCATCAATCACGGAGCCTTGTCTCGTACTTGGGAGGCGAGTGTCGTCAGAGCGTTCTCTTGCCTGTTCCAGGAGAGAAGGACGTATGGTTCAGTTGGTGGATTTAAGTAATTTGTGGGGTTGCTGTGCTCTTCTCCAGAAGTCGCTTGAATGGTATTAACCCTCGCTATACCGGGTTATACAGTAACATATATATATATATATACATACATACACCACAAATAAATATATATATATTTACTATAAATGAGCTATATGTATATGTATATACATACACACAAACATATAAATAGTATCAGTAATTTTCACCTACAAGATTGCTTTTCCCTCCCAAAGTGGGGAAAATGTCAGAAACAGAGGTTTCGTCTGAGCAGGTTGAGCAGTTAGTTTTGTTTTTAATGTCGTCACTCTGAGCATGGTGGGTCCGATCTGACGTCTAGCTTGGGGGGGGTTACTTCTAATGAGCTCTGATTGAGGTTTGCTTGAGGGTCATTCACAATGGCGCAGGCTGGTCTGAGGTCTGCTTGGGGGGACTGCCCAGGGCTGTTAGGCTGAATTTTTTTCTTGTTTTCCTCCTCTAAAACCTAGTTACTGAAAAATATGGCATATCAGGGGTACTCAGTACTTTTTATAAGGTCCCCATACCAGGGTTTGCCGCTAGGTTAAGTTTGAGCCGCAAAAAGTTTTAAAAAATTTAAGATACTAGTTTGCTACAGTGGCAACTAGTACTCCTAAAAATACCATTACCTTTAATCCCACCCAATCACCTTCAGGACCCCAACACATGCCCCTTCATGCAAACTCACGATAGTGATGCTTGATGAGTGCATCCTGTGAAAATATATGCCCCAATAGTGCCTCCTTGCACTCACTTCTAAGTATATGCCACTTAAGTACCACCTATAGTATGATGCCCCATTTGGTGCCTCTTCTCATAATGGGATGCCCTCTTGGTACCTCCTCACAGTATCAAGCTCCCCTGGTGCCCTCCTCCTGCAATATGATAACCCACAGTATCTCCCCAACAGTATTATACTTGCCAGTTATAGTACCTCTACTCACATGGCTGATATATATATATATTATTTTTATTTTTTTTCCCCTTCAGGTACTGTGGTCAAATGTGACCACGGCATTAGAGCAGATCAGGCGGAAGCCATGTGCTTCTGCTCCAGTAACATGCATTCCCTGGCTGGATCGGGAACCTATTGCATTGCTCTAATAGCCCGAAGCCTCAAGCAGGCTTGAAGTCTAATCTGAGGAATATCTATCCTACAGGCCAGGCAGCACTGTGACAGACATATTGAATTAACTGTTCTCAAAAAATATGTATACATATAAGTTAAAATGTACGCCCCTTTCCTTAAAGTAAAAACGACCTTATCCAATAAACTGACCAGAAATCACTGGCTGCTGTGCCACGATGCGAAAAATGCCTAAAACAATAATGGCATACAGCAAATCGGTTGCCATGACGGAAAATAAATAAAAGCAGCCATGAGTCGCATTTTTTGGTCCAGTTCAACTCGTAGCTAATTTACAAAAAAATGAGTCAAAAGTTCAGACACACGCTTCACATTGTGTGTCACTGAAAGAGTTACAGATTGCCCGCAGAGAATTGGCCCTCCACCGAGCACTATCAAGAGAACGCCAAAGGGGTCAGAATATGCGTTGCTACCAAAATGCATTTTTCAAGGGTTTAATTTTTTTCAGTATTAACAACACAAGCAGAAAAATTCTTTACAATTGTGGTATCGTTGTAACTGTGCTGACCTTGGAGAATGAGTCGTGCCAGGTAGTTTTACTGCATAGTGAATGAGTGTAAAAAAAAAAAAAAGTTCCTCAGAGTTGCATTTTTCCCAATCACCCCATTTGGAATTTTTCTGCTTCCCACTACATTCTATGCATTCAGTAAATGGCACCATTAGAAAGTACAACTTGTCACTGCAAAAAATGAAGTCCTCATAAAGGGCAATGTGAGCTGCAAAAATATAAAAGTTAGAACTACGGGAGGCGGCGAGTGAAAAACAGCAGCAGAAATGGAAAATCGCAAGTTCGATGCTCAAGTGGAAGTCCAGATGCATTGCTGCTGCAATGGCAGGGCCGGTTTAAACGGCAATGTGGCCCCTGGGCAAAAATCAAGAGCAGGGCCCCAAATCTTGCAATAATATAGTAACACCACAGTTGCATTCTGTCGATTCTAGCCCTCCCTCACGGGTTTACACCCATAAGCACCTCAGACAGATCTAGACCCTCATGGACCCAGAAGGTATGCCACCTTGCCCCCTCTCCTCACAGCAATGCTGGTTCCCTTCACTCTGCAGTATCAGAGTGTTAAAAGCTTCAGAAGAGTGGGATTCCTCCTTGGCGCGCGATCTCCCAGCTGGCGAGATTGGGGAAAGCACACCCTGTTCTATAAATAAGCCACATGGCTCCTATTACTCGGCTTCCAGGCTCATAGCTACGGCTTCAGGCGCAGTGTATCACGTTCAGAATATGGATGGCAGCACTCAGACTGTGATATATTCTTTTTATACAGACCAATGGAGCAGAACAGGGAACTTGGCATGAAAGTAAAGAATGATGGGCATTGCCACATGCGAACACACCCATACTATTAAAATATTAAAAAGAAAGTTAGCCATATATGGCTCTTGGCATAGCAGAAAAAACATGTAAAGGCCGATTTGCATTTTTAGTCACTGCTATCTCCCAAGAAAATTCAATAGAAAAGATGATCAACTCATGCACTGACCCAAAATGGTGTTGTAAAGGAGACAGATAGTTCCGCAAAGGTAGCCCCACACATCTCCATGGCTGCCTAACTGTAGAGAAGTTATGAAGGTCAGAATTTTGACAATGAAAAACTAAAAATTTTTCTACGAAGTAAGTCCTGATGGAGACTTAGCTTGCTGCAGTGGCGGGCCACTATAGATATCCAGGCGGAGTTGCTGTTAAGGTTCACCTTTCCCAACAAAAACACTGGTTACGCCAAGTTAACCACATCAGCCCTAGCCTAAGCAACTTCCATAGTGACCGGACCACTTTTACAGATTCTGCACTACACTACTTTCACCGTTTATTGCTCCGTCATGCAACTTACCACCCAAATGAATTTTACCTCCTTTTCTTCTCACTAATAGAGCTTTCATTTGGTGGTATTTCATTGCTGCTGACATTTTTACTTTTTGCTATTAATCAAAAATGTACGAAATTTTGCAAAAAAATGACATTTTCACTTTCTGTTGTAAATTTTTTTTAAAAAACTACATTTCTATATAAATTTTCTCTAAATTTATTGTTCTACATGTCTTTGATAAAAAAAATCCAATAAGTGTATATTTATTGGTTTGGGTAAAAGTTATAGCGTTTACAAACTATGGTGCAAAAAAGTGAATTTCGGCATTTTGAAGCAGCTCTGACTTTCCTGAGCACCTGTCATGTTTCTTCCAGGTGCTAGAATGTCAGGATAGTATAAATACCCCCAAATGACACCATTTTAGAAAGAAGACACCCCAAAGTATTCGCGGAGGGGCATGGTGAGTTCATGTATCATTTCATTTTTTTCACAAGTTAGCGGAAAATGACACTTTCTGAGGAAAAAAAAAAAAATAAAGTTTCCATTTCTGCTAACTTCTGGCAAAAAAAAAAAAAATCTCAGACGGACTCACTATGCCCCTCAGTGAATACCTTGGGGTGTCTACTTTCGAAATGGGGTCATTTGTGGAGTGTGTTACTGTTCTGGCATTTGAGGCAGGGGCTAAATTGTGAGCAGCCATGTAAAACCTAAAGGTACTCGTTGGAATTTGGGCCCCTTTGCACCCAGGCTGCAAAAAGTGTCACTTATGTGGTATCGCCGTACTCAGGAGAAGTAGGGCAATGTGTTTTAGGGTGTATTTTTACATATACCCATGTTGGGTGAGAGAAATATCTCTGTAAATTGACAACTTTGTATAAAAATTTTTAAAAGTTGTCGTTTACAGAGATATTTCTCACACCAAGCAATGGGTATATGTAAAAACTACCCCAAAACACTTGCCCTACTTCTCCTGAGTACTGACGATCCACATGATGTGTCACTTTTGCAGCCTAGATGCACAAGGGCCCAAATTCCAATGAGTACCTTTAGAGATTTCACAGGGCATTTTTACGCATTTGGATTCCAGACTTCTTCTCACGCTTTAGGGACCCCTAAAATGCCAGGGCAGTATAAATACCCACAAGTGACCCCATTTTGGAAAGACACCCCAAGGTATTCCGTGAGGGGTATGGTGAGGTTCATGTAAAATTTTATTTTGTCACAAGTTAGTGGAATATGAGACTTTGTAAAGATTAAATCAATTTCCGCTAACTTGTGCCAAAAAAAAAAAAATTTCTGTGAACTGCATCATACCCCTCACGATCACCCAGGGTGTCTTCTTTCCAAAATGGGGTCTAGCGAATACCCCTTTAGGCTTAACAGGGCTGCTGACAATTTATTGCCAAAATGCCAGAACAGTAACACACCACAAGCTATTACATTTCGGAAAGTAGACACTAGGTATTCGCTGAGGGCATAGTCAGTCCTGAAAAATTGAACTTTTGTCCAAGAGTTGGCGAGGAAGAAGGAGACTTTGTGAGAAAAACAATAAAAAATCAATTTCAGCAGAAGATCTCGCTTTTTTTAACAGCTTTGGGGATGTGGCAGGGAAAACCTAAGCCAGTTATCCATCCACAGACAGCTGTTTCAGGGTGTTGCCCCTCATCAGTGCGGAGTAGGATTCTGGCTAACCGGGAGCAATGCCTCGGAGACCACCCAAACACAACAATAGCTGATCTCCTCAGGAGACCAGCTACAAAAAACTACAGCGGAGCCTCACTTAAGAGTCTCAACACAGCAATCCGAAGTGCAAAGTTCCCTGGGAAAAGGGAATATGCAAAATAAATGTGGAGCCCCAGTTATGGGTCTACAACACAATGAAAGCCAGATATCCCTCAAAGGAAGGAAAACCAAGCAAAGGGGTGTCTCCATTACAGAGATCACCAAATCCACCATATTAAGTGGCCCCTATGTCAAGATCCCGCTTTTTTACAAGCTTTAAGGATGTGACAGGGAAAACCTAAGCCAGTTATCCATCCACAGACAGCTGTTTCGGGGTGTTGCCCCTCATCAGTGCGGAGTAGGATTCTGGCTAACCGGGAGCAATGCCTCGGAGACCACCCAAACACAACAATAGCTGATCTCCTCAGGGAGACCAGCTACAAAAAACCTGCATGAGCCTCACTTAGAGTCTCAACACAGCAATCCGAAGTGCAAAGTTCCCTGGGAAAAGGGAATATGCAAAATAAATGTGGAGCCCCAGTTATGGGTCTACAACACAATGAAAGCCAGATATCCCTCAAAGGAAGGAAAACCAAGCAAAGGGTGTCTCCATTACAGAGATCACCAAATCCACCATATTAAGTGGCCCCTATGTCAAGATCCGCTTTTTACAAGCTTTAAGGATGTGACGGGAAAACCTAAACCAGTTATCCATCCACAGACAGCTGTTTCGGGGTGTTGCCCCTCATCAGTGCGGAGTAGGATTCTGGCTAACCGGGAGCAATGCCTCGGAGACCACCCAAACACAACAATAGCTGATCTCCTCAGGAGACCAGCTACAAAAAAGCACAGCGGAGCCTCACTTAAGAGTCTCAACACAGCAATCCGAAGTGCAAAGTTCCCTGGGAAAGGGAATATGCAAAATAAATGTGGAGCCCCAGTTATGGGTCTACAACACAATGAAAGCCAGATATCCCTCAAAGGAAGGAAAACCAAGCAAGATGGTGTCTCCATTACAGAGATCACCAAATCCACCATATTAAGTGGCCCTATGTCAAGATCCCGCTTTTTTACAAGCTTTAAGGATGTGACAGGGGAAAACCTAAGCCAGTTATCCATCCACAGACAGCTGTTTCGGGGTGTTGCCCCTCATCAGTGCGGAGTAGGATTCTGGCTAACCGGGAGCAATGCCTCGGAGACCACCCAAACACAACAATAGCTGATCGCCTCAGGAGACCAGCTACAAAAAGCACCGCGGAGCCTCACTTAAGAGTCTCAACACAGCAATCCGAGTGCAAAGTTCCCTGGGAAAGGGGAATATGCAAAATAAATTTGGAGCCCCAGTTATGGGTCTACAACACAATGAAAACCAGATATCCCTCAAAGGAAGGAAAACCAAGCAAGGGGTGTCTCCATTACAGAGATCACCAAATCCGACAATATTAAGTGGCCCTATGTCAAGATCCGCTTTTTACAAGCTATAAGGATGTGAAGGGAAAACCTAAGCCAGTTATCCATCTGCAGACAGCTGTTTCGGGTGTTGCCCCTCATCAGTGCGGAGTAGGATTCTGGCTAACCTGGAGACAATGCCTCGGAGACCACCCAAACACAACAATAGCTGATCTCCTCCAGGAGACCAGCTACAAAAAACTACCGCAGAGCCTCACTTAACCCCTTAAGGACGAAGGGTGTACATGTGCGCCCTTGCGTCCTGGTATAGGACCAAGGGCGTACATGTACACCCTGTGTTTAAACTGCTACTGCACCCGATGTGGGCGCAGTAGCAGCATGGTTCCTGCTGATGTAGATCAGCAGGAACCATGTTCTAATGCGAGGGGTCATGTGACCCCCCGTATCGGCGATCGCTGCAAACCGCAGGTCAATTCAGACCTGCGGTTTGCAGCGGTTTCAGCGATCTCTGATCCCCGCGGTCTATGGCGCGGGGGATCAGAGATAATGCCCCAAAGGTAATTATTTTAACCCCCTGCATCCCCGATCTTGTTATGGCGGCGTGGGTGCAGGGGAGTGGTGCGGCGGCGGGAGGCGGTCCCTTGTAATAATTCCCTGGTGTCTAGTGGTTCTATCAGAGTGCCAGCACATTGCTGGCACTCTGATAGAAAGCGACTGGCATCTGTGCTGCAGATGCCAGCCGTTTAACCCTTCCTTACCGCGGTCGGACGGACCGCGGTATGAAAGGTGTTAACAGGAGGGCTCCCTCCCTCTCCCATCGAGGGGCTGCTGTGCCTATGCAGCCCCCAGGATGGGATCGCAGAGGAGGAGCTTCCCTCCCTCCCCATCCATCACCCACTGCTCTCTAATGGCAGTGGGTGATGGATTACCATGGCAGCAGGACGCTTTCAGAGCGTCCTGCTTGCCATGTTATAGTAACTCTGGTCAGACTTCTGCTAAAGGCAGAAGTCTGACCAGACATGAATAGTAAAAATACAGTGCAGTACACTATATAGTGTACTGTACTGTATTATATAGACACCAGATCCACTGGATCTACAAGAACCAAGTGGGTCTGGGTCCAAAAAAAATTTAAAAAAGTGAAAAAAAATAAAAAAAAACACAAATCACTGAATAAAAAGTAAAAAAAATAAAATACACTACACATATTAGGTATCGCCGCGTCCGTAAAAAACAGCTCTATAAAAATATCACATGACTGAACCCCTCACGTGAACGCCATAAAAAAAAAAAAAAAAATGGTGTAAATAAGCCATTTTTTGGCACCTTACATCACTAAAAGTGTAATACAAAGCGATCAAAAAGGCGTTTGCCTCCCAAAATAGTACCAATCTAACCGCCATCTCATCCCGCAACAAATGAGCCCCTTCATAAAACAATTGCCCAAAAATAAAAAAACTATGCCTCTCAGACTAAAACATGATTTTTGTTTCAAAAATGCTTTTCAGTGTTAAATGTAAAAAATTTAAAAAAAGTAGACATATTGGGTATCTCCACGTCCGTAAGAATCTGCTCTATAAAAATATCACATGACCTAACCCCTCAAGTAAACACTGTAAAAAAATAAAATAAAAACTTTGTCAAAAAGCCATTTTTGTCACCTTACATCACAAAAAGTGTAATAGCAGCGATCAAAAAGTCATATGACCCCCAAATAGTGCCAATCTAACCGCCACCTCATCCCATAAAAATTATACCCAACCTGAGACAATCGCCTAAAAACTGAAAAAAATATGGCTCTCAGACTATGGAGACACTAAAACATATTTTTTGTTTCAAAAGGATATTATTGTGTAAAACCAAAATAAATAAAAAAAAGTATACATATTGGGTATCGTCGCGTTCGTAACGACCTGCTCTATAAAAATATAACATAACCTAACCCCTCAGGTGAACGCCGTAAACATAAAAAATAAAAACGTTGTAAAAAAGTCATTTTTGTCACCTTACATCACAAAAAGTGTAATAGCAAGTGATCAAAAAGTCATATGCACCCCAAGATAGTACCATTCAAACCGCCATCTCATCCCGCAAAAAAATGAGCCCCTACATAGGACAATTGCCAAAAAAAAAAAAAAAAAACTATGGCTTTCAGAATGTGGAGACACTAAAAAATCATTTTTCAAAAATGCTTTATTAAGTAAAACTGAAACAAAAAAACCCAAAAAGTAGACATATTTGGTATTGTCGCGTCCGTAACAACCTGCTCTATAGAAATAGCACACAATCTAACCTGTCAGTTCAACGATGTAAATAACAAAAAATACAAAACTGTCCCCAAAACAGCTATTTTTTTGCAAATTATCCATTTTAATCCATTTTTCCAGTAACAAAGCAAGGGTTAACAGCCAAACAAAACTCAATATTTATTGCCCTGATTCTGTAGTTTGCAGAAACACCCCATATGTGGTCGTAAACTGCTGTATGGCCAAACGGCAGGGCGTAGAAGGAAGGGAACGCCATATGGTTTTTGGAAGGCGGATTTTGCTGGACTGGTTATTTGACACCATGTCCCATTTGAAGACCCCTGATGCACCCCTACAGTGGAAACTCCAAAAAGCGACCCCATTTTGGAAACTACGGGATAAGGTAGCAGTTTTGTTTGTATTATTTTAGGGTAAATATGATTTTTGGTTGCTCAATATTACACTTTTTTGAGGCAAGGTAACAAAAATAGAAATTCCGAAATTTCATCTCCATTTGCCAATAACTCTTGTGGAACACCTAAAGGGTTAACAAAGTTTGTAAAATCAGTTTTGAATACCTAGAGGGTGTAGTTTCTTAGATGGAGTCACTTTTTTGGAGTTTCTACTCTAGGGGTGCATCGGGGGCTTCAAATGGGACATGGTGTCAAAAATCCAGACCAGCAAAATCCGCCTTCCAAAAACCATATGGCGTTCCCTTACTTCTGCGCTCCACCGTTTGGCCATACAGCAGTTTACGCCCAAATATGGGGTGTTTCTGAAAACTACAGAATCGGGGCAATAAATATTGATTTTTTGGCTGTTAACCCTTGCTTTGTTACTGGAAAAAATGGATTCAAAGCGGAAAATTTTCCAAAAATCGAAATTCTGAAATTTTATCTCCATTTGCCATTAACTCTTGTGGAAAACCTAAAGGGTTAATGACGTTTGTAAAATCAGTTTTGAATACCTTGAGGGGTGTAGTTTCTAGAATGGGGTCATTTTTGGATGGTTTTTATTATGTAAGCCTCACAAAGTGACTTCAGACCTGAACTGGTCCCTAAAAAGTGGGTTTTTGAAAATTTCTGAAAAATTTCAAGATTTGCTTCTAAACTTCTAAGCCTTGTAACGTCCCCAAAAATAAAATGGCGTTCCCAAAATGATCGATACATGAAGTAGACATATGGGGAATGTAAATCAATAACTTTTTGGGCGGTATTACTATGTATTATTGAAGTAGAGAAATTGAAACTTGGAAAATTGCTAATTTTTCAAAATTTTTAGTAAATTTGATATTTTTTATAAATAAAAATGAAATTTTTCGACTTAATTTTACCAGTGTCATGAAGTACAATATGTGACGAAAAACAATCTCAGAATGGCCTGGATAAGAAAAAGCGTTTTAAAGTTATCACCACATAAAGTGACACTGGTCAGATTTGCAAAAAATGGCCTGGTCCTAAGGTGAAAATGAGCCCGGTCCTTAAGGGGTTAAGAGTCTCAACACAGCAATCCAAAGTGCAAAGTTCCCTGGGAAAGGGAATATGCAAAATAAATGTGGAGCCCCAGTTATGGGTCTACAACACAATGAAAGCCAGATATCCCTCAAAGGAAGGAAAACCAAGCAAGGGGTGTCTCCATTACAGAGATCACCAAATCCACAATATTAAGTGGCCCCTATGTCAAGATCCGCTTTTTACAAGCTATAAGGATGTGACGGTGAAAACCTAATCAGTTATCCATCCACAGACAGCTGTTTCGGGGTGTTGCCCCTCATCAGTGCGAGTAGGATTCTGGCTAACCTGGAGCAATGCCTCGGAGACCACCCAAACACAACAATAGCTGATCTCCTCAGGAGACCAGCTACAAAAAAACTGCAGAGCCTCACTTAAGAGTCTCAACACAGCAATCCGAAGTGCAAAGTTCCCTGGGAAAAGGGAATATGCAAAATAAATGTGGAGCCCCAGTTATGGGTCTACAACACAATGAAAGCCAGATATCCCTCAAAGGAAGGAAAACCAAGGAAAGAGGTGTCTCCATTACAGAGATCACCAAATCCACCATATTAAGTGGCCCCTATGTCAAGATCCCGCTTTTTACAAGCTTTAAGGATGTGACAGGGAAAACCTAAGCCAGTTATCCATCCACAGACAGCTGTTTCAGGGTGTTGCCCCTCATCAGTGCTGGAGTAGGATTCTGGCTAACCAGGAGCAATGCCTCGGAGACCACCCAAACACAACAATAGCTGATCTCCTCAGGAGACCAGCTACAAACTGCAAGCGGAGCCTCACTTAAGAGTCTCAACACAGCAATCCGAAGTGCAAAGTTCCCTGGGAAAAGGGAATATGCAAAATAAATGTGGAGCCCCAGTTATGGGTCTACAACACAATGAAAGCCAGATATCCCTCAAAGGAAGGAAAACCAAGCAAAGGGGTGTCTCCATTACAGAGATCACCAAATCCACCATATTAAGTGGCCCCTATGTCCAAGATCCCGCTTTTTTACAAGCTTTAAGGATGTGACAGGGAAAACCTAAGCCAGTTATCCATCCACAGACAGCTGTTTCGAGGGTGTTGCCCCTCATCAGTGCGGAGTAGGATTCTGGCTAACCGGGAGCAATGCCTCGGAGACCACCCAAACACAACAATAGCTGATCGCCTCAGGAGACCAGCTACAAAAAAACACAGCGGAGCCTCACTTAAGAGTCTCAACACAGCAATCCGAAGTGCAAAGTTCCCTGGGAAAAGGGAATATGCAAAATAAATGTGGAGCCCCAGTTATGGGTCTACAACACAATGAAAGCCAGATATCCCTCAAAGGAAGGAAAACCAAGCAAAGGGTGTCTCCATTACAGAGATCACCAAATCCACCATATTAAGTGGCCCCTATGTCAAGATCCCGCTTTTTACAAGCTATGAAGGATGTGACAGGGAAAACCTAAGCCAGTTATCCATCCACAGACAGCTGTTTCGGGGTGTTGCCCCTCATCAGTGCAGAGTAGGATTCTGGCTAACCTGGAGCAATGCCTCGGAGACCACCCAAACACAACAATAGCTGATCTCCTCCAGGGAGACCAGCTACAAAAAACACTGCAGAGCCTCACTTAGAGTCTCAACACAGCAATCCGAAGTGCAAAGTTCCCTGGGAAAAGGGAATATGCAAAATAAATGTGGAGCCCCAGTTATGGGTCTACAACACAATGAAAGCCAGATATCCCTCAAAGGAAGGAAAACCAAGAAAGAGGGTGTCTCCATTACAGAGATCACCAAATCCACCATATTAAGTGGCCACTATGTCAAGATCCGCTTTTTACAAGCTTTAAGGATGTGACGAGGGAAAACCTAAGCCAGTTATCCATCCACAGACAGCTGTTTCGAGGTGTTGCCCCTCATCAGTGCGGAGTAGGATTCTGGCTAACCGGGAGCAATGCCTCGGAGACCACCCAAACACAACAATAGCTGATCTCCTCAGGAGACCAGCTACAAAAAACACAGCAGAGCCTCACTTAAGAGTCTCAACACAGCAATCCGAGAGTGCAAAGTTCCCTGGGAAAAGGGAATATGCAAAATAAATGTGGAGCCCCAGTTATGGGTCTACAACACAATGAAAGCCAGATATCCCTCAAAGGAAGGAAAACCAAGCAAGAGGTGTCTCCATTACAGAGATCACCAAATCCACCATATTAAGTGGCCCCTATGTCAAGATCCAGCTTTTTTACAAGCTATAAGGATATGACAGGAAAATCCTAAGCCAGTTATCCATCCACAGACAGCTGTTTCAGGGTGTTGCCCCTCATCAGTGCGGAGTAGGATTCTAGCTAACCGGGAGCAATGCCTTGGGACCACCCAAACACAACAATAGCTGATCT
>JAKVIS010003923.1:0-15312 GCA_033119425.1 Bufotes viridis | reverse complement strand
GGAACTACTGGCCGGATCCGTCATACTGCATGACAACTGAAAGCATTTGGAGACGGATCCGGATGCGGATCCGTCTCACAAATGCATTACAAGTGTGGATCCATCTCTCCGTTTTCAGACGGAGAGACGAATCTGTTTTGATTATTTTTTCACAGTTTTACCGGTATGCGCATGCGTTCCGGAATTTTAGACAGAGATAATACCGCAGCATGCTGCGGTATTTTCCCTGTCTAAAAAACCTTTACATACTGAACTGAAGACATCCTGATGCATCCTGAATGAATTTCTCTCCATTCAGAATGCATGGGGATAATACTAATCAGTTTTTTTTCCAGCATAGAGCCCCGACGACGGAACTCTATGCCGGAAAAGAAAAACGCTAGTGTGAAAGTACCCTTAGAAGTGTTTATTTTGTAATAGCTAACAAATCTAAATCCATCAGTAAGATGTGTAAGGGTAGGAAGGGAAATGAGCAGGAAGAAAAACAAAGGATGACATCATCAGCCAAACCAATAATAAACGGTGTTCCATGGGGACAATAGGGATACCTATAATATCGAGTGATTGCCTTATAGCTTGGGCAAACAGGTCCATAATGAGCACAAATATAAGCAGAGAGGGGGCAGCCTTGCCTCATGCCATTAGTAATTTTAAAAGGAGAGGATAGGAATCCCGAGGAGTACACCTAAGCCGATGGGAAAGTATACAGGGACATTATGGAAGTGATCAAAGGACTTGAAAACACAAACTTTCCCATAACTGCCTTCCTATAACCCCAATGGGCCCAGTCAAACGCCTTCTCCGCATCCAATTCTAGGTGCAGAGAAGGCTTTTTCCAGCGTTCTGAACCTCTGCGTTCCATCAATCGTCTGCTGCCTTTTAATAAATCCCACTTTGTGAGGATGTTTCAAATGCGGTAGAAAGTCTGTTAATCTAGACGCTATCATTTTGGCATATAGATTGAAATCCTGGTTTAGTAATGAGATAGGTCAAAAGTTTGCAGGTTCATCAGGGGGTTTGCCTGGTTTGGGTAAAGCAACTACTACAGATTTTTATACAATGGTAGATACATAGTTAAATTGTCTAGAAAGGTATGGTGCAAAGAACAGTTTTATCGGCTTTGAAATATTCACTAGTAAGTCCGTCAGGCACTGGAGATTTCTTAGCTTTGAGTGAATTAATAGCCAGTATGACTTCTTGGGGAGTAAACGACTGATTGGGGGTGGAGAGCTACAACTCGGCTTCCTCCTCCTCTGCTTCCACCAGCTCATCCAGTCAGCCACACACCTTCACCACCAACTTCAGCACAGCCCAGGGTAAACGTCAGCAGTTCTGAAACTCATATTTTGCGGGACCGGCCCCACACCGCGCAGGAGTTGTAGCGGGGTATTGAACAACAGACTGACGAGTGGTTTCTGCCGGTGGGCCTCAAGCTCGGCCTGGTGGTGTGCGATAATGGGCGAAATCTCGTCGCAGCTCTGGGACTAGCCGGTTTGGCGCACATCCCTTGCCTAGCGCATGTGCTGAATTTGGTGGTGCAGAAGTTCATTCACAACTACCCCGACATGTCAGAGCTGCTGCATAAAGTGCGGGCCGTCTGTGCGCGCTTCCGGCGTTCACATCCTGCCGCTGCTCGCCTGTCTGCGCTACAGCGGAACTTCGGCCTTCCCGCTCACCGCCTCATATGCCACGTGCCCACCACTTGGAACTCCACCTTGCACATGCTGGAGAGACTGTGCGAGCAGCAGCAGGCCATAGTGGAGTTTCAGCTGCAGCACGCACAGGTCAGTCGCACTGCGGAACAGCACCACTTCACCACCAATGATTGGGCCTCCATGCGAGACCTGTGTGCCCTGTTGCACTGTTTCGAGTACTCCACCAACATGGCCAGTGGCGATGACACCGTTATCAGCGTTACAATACCACTTCTATGTCTCCTTGAGAAAACGCTTAGGGCGATGATGGAAGAGGAGGTGGCCCAGGAGGAGGAGGAGGATGAGGGGTCATTTTTAGCACTTTCAGGCCAGTCTGTTAGAAGTGCCTCAGAGGGAGGTTTTTGCAACGGCAGAGGCCAGGTACAAATGTGGCCAGCCAGGGCCCACTACTGGAGGACGAGGAGGATGAGGAGGAGGTGGAGGAGGATGAGGATGAAGCAGGTTCACAGCAGGATGGCACCCGACACAGCTCAGGCCCATCACTGGTGCGTGGCTGGGGGATACGGAGGACGATGACGATACACCACCCACAGAGGACAGCTTGTCCTTACCTCTGGGCAGCCTGGCACACATGAGCGACTACATGCTGCAGTGCCTGCGCAACGACAGCAGAGTTGCCCACATTTAATGTGTGCGGACTACTGGGTTGCCACCCTGCTGGATCCCCGGTACAAAGACAATGTGCCCATCTTACTTCTTGCACTGGAGGGTGATAGGAAGATGCGCGAGTACAAGAGAACGCTGGTAGAGGCGCTCCTGAGAGCATTCCCAAATGTCACAGGGGAACAAGTGGAAGCCCAAGGCGAAGGCAGAGGAGGAGCAAGAGGTCCCCAACGCAGCTGTGTCACGGCCAGCTCCTCTGAGGGCAGGGTTAGCATGGCATAAATGTGGAAAAGTTTTGTCACCACGTCACAACTAACTGCACCACCACCTGATACGGAACGTGTTAGCAGGAGGCAGCATTTCACTAACATGGTTGAACAGTACGTCTGCACACCCCTCCACGTACTGACTGATGGTTCGGCCCCATTCAACTTCTGGGTCTCCAAATTATCCACATGGCCAGAGATAGCCTTTTATGCCTTGGAGGTGATGGCCTGCCTGGCGGCCAGCGTTTTGTCTGAACATGTATTAAGCACGGCAGGGGGCGTCATTACTGACAAATGCAGCCGCCTATCCACAGCCAACGTGGACAAGCTGACGTTCATAAAAATGAACCAGGCATGGATCCCACAGGACCTGTCCATTCCTTTGTGCAGAATAGACATTTATAACTGCCTCCCCCTCAACCATGTATTCTTGTACTCTGGGGCACTTCTTTATTGAATCCTCTTTTTTTAATTTTGCCATGACAGGGGTACTGGTTACTACAGGTCGACCCCTTCCACCGGCTGCCTTGGCCCACCCCCAAACCATTCTCCCTCCCAAATAAAACACAGACAACGTCTTTGGATTAAATTAGGCCACAGCAGCCTTTATTATTACAAACATACATAAATAACAGTCCAACCTTTATAAATACAACCAGAATCCCCTTAACCTTTTATTCTTCCCTTCCCTAAGGGGAGGTCCTTGAAGCCCAAAATCCCCAGAAACAACCCTGCCAGGTTTAGCCGGCTTGCCTCCAGCCGTTGACCCCCCAGCTCGGAGGCACCACCTGCCGACTCCCCCTGACAGTTCCGCCACCGCCAAGTGCCACACCTGGGAGTCCAGCCCCCACCTTAGGGCCCTCCCATCCTCATCACCAGATAATCTCACCGACTCCAAGGACCTCCCTCGCCACAGGCGCACCAGGCTTGACCCCTTAAGCCTGTGCGTCCCTCCACACCCGAACCGCCTTCTCCACGCCCTCTTGTATGGCCAGACTCCACATGTCCAACCCCAGCGCATTCAAGTGCACCCCATCACTCCGCCAAAAACCACCAACTCCTTTCTCCAGATCAAAATGCCGCACCGCCAATCCCCCATTCCGCGCAAGAAACCGACCCACCGCCCGATTGACCTTCACCCTCGCCTTGTTCACCCCTTCTACCGATCGGGCCCCCGCCAAACCGTCCGCGGCACAATGTCGGACCAAACAATCAGCATCTTCGGATAAAGCGCCCACAACCGCAACAAGTCAAACTTAATATCGCGCACCAACTCCCTAAACGGGCGGGCCCCAAGTCGTTGCCCCGACATGCAAAACCAGCACATCAGGCACCCTGTCCCGACTAACAAACCTGTTAAATTCCGGCAACATACCGCCCCACAACATCCCCCGTCTACCAATCCACCTTACCACCACCTCGGTGCGTCGAAACCCGAGCTGCAGACCGTCCGGCCTAACCGCCGCCCTGGCCGCGCCCCACCATACATACGAATGCCCCAACAACCAGACCAAAACCGGAACCGCACCTGTAAAGAGAAGAACACGACAAGAAGCAAACATGACCACACTACAACATTCCCCCAAACCCATCTGACCCTCTCACCACACCACCCGCTCAGGACGAACATAAGACCTGAAACGCCTCGATTCCCACCGCCCAATCTTCCGGATAATCTCTTCCCCCAAACCCCACCTAGCCGCCTCCGTCGCCGCCCCAATCCGAAAGGAATGACCCGAAAAACCTGATTCAGCGACCCCCAACTCCGTCAAGCACTTCCTAAATACCGCCGTGAACTGGAACCGGGATAGGAAAGAGCCATCCTCATGTACCAGCAATGGGGCATGTACAGGCCCACCACCATCCAGCAGGAACTCCCGCGTGCACCGAACCGGGCACATATGGCAACCCGCAACTTCGAACAAAACCACCCTACGGCCCCTCCCCTCCACATCCGTCTTAGATCGGCGAATCACAAACTCCACCCGATCAGCGAACACCTCCACATCGCCCCTACCCAAGCCCCCCGCCTTGCGAACCGTCGGGCAAACCAGCTCGCCCAGCCGCAACTCCCCGAAAAACGCCAGCGAAAAGGCTAAACGAAACAACCTCCCTTCCCACAAGGACCGACAAACCGAATCCAAGCGTTCCCCCAGGCCAACTAGCAACGCAAAAGAGACTGGGCGCCTGTCATCCGCCCCCACTCTCTCCCGCCGCCAACCCTTCATTGCCCGGGACACCAAGAAAGACTTGGTCGCGTCAGGCAAACACCGGAGCCGAAACCCAAAACACAACCCCGCCAAACATTGCTTCATCCTAGCCACGGACCACCCCTCGTCCCTACAATGCCCGATGAACAACAACAAGGCTATTTCCTCCTCCCCGTCCCCCGACCCCAACATATCCTTCCATTGCTCCCAACCCCACCAAGCCTTCGAATACGCCTCCCACGTACCCGGAGCCAATGAAGACCTGATCAACGAAGCCGCCGCTACTCCAGAACGGTCCAAAGTGACGCTGGGCACTCCAACCCCACCTCCGCAGCGCCGGGGGCCAGCTGACGAAAACGGTCCCACTGCGAACGAGAGAGAGCGTCAGCGATACAGTTATCAACCCCCGGGACATGCACCGCCACCACCCAAGCGTTCAACGACAAACACTCAAGCACCAACTTCTGCAGCAACCGCACGACTAACGGAGATGATGCCGACAACCCGTTGATCGCTTGGACCACCCCCAAGTTATCGCAGTGGAAGCGGATCTTTTTATTCCGGAAAATCCCCCAGAGCACCACTGCCATAACAATCGGAAACAGCTCCAACAACGCTAGGTTACGGACCCAACCCCTCTGAACCCAGCTATCGGGCCACACCCCTGCGCACCACTGCCCCTGACAGTATGCCCCGTACCCACAACTTCCCGCCGCATCTGAATACAGGTCAAAATCAACCGCATCCACCACCTCCTCCATGAACAACGACCGGCCGTTATACTGCTCTAGAAATGAACCCCAGACCGCCAAATCAGCCCTCAACTCCCTACCCAACCTAATAAAATGGTGTGGTGACCGAACGCCAGAGAGCGCCCCGCCAACCGCCTACTGAAAACCCTCCCCATTGGCATGACCCGGCACGCAAAATTAAGCTTGCCCAGGAGCGACTGGAGCTCCCGCAGCCTAATTTTAGGCACCCGCCTCGCCCTAGTCACCTCGCCCTTCAAATCCTCCAACTTATCGGCCGGCAGCCGACACTCCATCCGGACCGAATCTAACACGATCCCCAAAAAACACAATTCCGTCGTAGGCCCTACCGTCTTCTCCCCCGCCAACGGGACCCCAAACGACTCGAACAACCCCCGCAACGTATTCAACAAAACCGAACAAACAAACAAACCTCCCGGACCAACACAAAGAAAATCATCCAGGTAATGGATGACAGAATCCCACCCCGCGGCGTCCCGGACTGCCCACTCCAGAAACGTGCTAAACGCCTCGAAATACGCACATGACAGAGAACAGCCCATCGGCAGACAACGGTCAACAAAAAACCCCCCCTCCCAGAAACAGCCCAACAAGTGCAAACTCTCAGGATGGACGGGCAAAAGACGAAACGCCGCCTCAATATCCACCTTCGCCATCAACGCCCCTGTACCGAAACGCTTCACCAACGCCACTGCCACATCAAACGAGGTATAAACCACGGAACACAAAGCCGGGTCGATACCGTCGTTGACCGACGTTCCCTTAGGGAAGAACAAGTGGTGAATTAAACGAAACCTATTAGGCTCCTTCTTGGGAACCACTCCCAGAGGCGAAACCCGTAACCCCTCAAGCGGCGGTTCCGCAAACGGGCCCGCCATCCTGCCCAACGCCACCTCTTTGCCCAACTTCTCCGAAACCACCCCCGGGTGTTCCAGAGCCGAACGCAAATTCTTTTTAACCACTCGAGCCCCCGCCGCCACCGACGGAATCCGGAATCCGACCGAAAAACCCTCCCTCAACAACAGCGCCGCCCGCCGATCAGGGTACCTATCGAGATACGGCCCCATCTTTTCCAGCCGAACTGGCGTCACCCCTTTTCCAGACCCCTCCCCCTTTCTGCTTACCCCTCGAAAACAACGTGACGCTCCATGAGCCCCGCCGCAAGTGGAGCATTCATGCTTAAACTTGCATTTTGCCCCAAACTTGCAGGATCCCTCGTTAAAGAGGAAGCACAGTCCCTTCGCGGACGCCACTGCAAAAGCCGACTGCCCTCCTCCCCACCGCCACTGGATTCCCCGAAAGGACTGCCCCGCTCTAACCGGGGCTGTGACTTTCAACCACAAGGCAATATCCTTATGGTCCCACCTAATCCCGGGGCGCACCGCTTTCCGCTGCCGGAACTGTTCATCATAGCGCAGCCACGCCATGCCCCCGTAAACCCGATACGCTTCCCCGATCGCGTCTAAATAGCAGAACAGCGCCGAGCAACACCCCGGCTCCTTCTCCCCAATGACACTAGCCAAGATAGCGAACGCTTGCAACCAATTTGCAAACGTACGCGGGATCAACCGGTATCTACGTTTTTCCTCCTCCTCCTTCTTCCCCTCCTCTTTCCCCGTCCTGTCTAAATTAAACCTTTCCAAGGGCAGCAGCGAAAAAATGTCGACATACTCCCCCTTCCAAATTTTTTCCCTCACCTCCTGTTTCAAATGGGCCCCCAATGGCCCCTCAAAACATACATACACCTCCCCCTTCGCTTTATCATCCAAAGCCGGCGCCTCCTCCCGAACCCCCGCTTGCGTTTGCACGGACGCCGTACTGGCCCGCACTTCGGTCCCCGCCGCCCCACACCCCCATGCCCCTGGGACCCCGACGCCCCACGCCGGCAACGGCGACGGCGCCCCCGAACCTAAACCCGCCACCTAACCGGCCAACCCCCCCAGCAACTGCCCCAAACCCCTACCCCAATCTCCCTGGGGGCCCCCCCCCGCCCCCGCCAACTGCACTAACGGATCCCAAGGTGTCTCACCTGGCTGCGTGGGTGCTGTGTCCCCACCAGCCGCTGCTCCAGGTTCCTGAGGTGTAGGAAGGGTCCCTCTCGACGGTCCATTCGGTCCCCTGACAGGCCTGGGGTCAGGGACGCAGACGCTCTCCAGCGCGGGCATCTTCAGGGAGGCGGAGCCCCCCCCCTTTTCCAACGGCTCCTGGCTAGCCGAGGGCCTGCTGTCACGTGGCCTCCTGTAACCAGCAGCCCCGCTCCCTTCCTCCGCCTGTCCAGCCGCCGAGGGCCTGCCACCACAGTCCTCCGGGTAAGTGGCAGCCCCGCTCCCCACCACCGACCTGCGCCGGGGGCCCCCAGCCTCCGCTCCTGTTGCTGGGGCCGCCGATCCTGGTCCCGCCTCCAAACGCCGCACTCTGAGCCGGGCAGACCTGGCACGGCCTGCAGGAGGGCTCCGCCTGCACGGTGGATTCCTCCCCCGCCCGGGCGTGCGGGAAGGCACCGAGCCCGCAGCCTCAGAGCGGGGAGGGTCCCTAGAGGGGCTCCTGCGTCGGCGCTGAGCCCTGGGGGAAGCCATGTCCGGGCTAGGCGCGCGGCGGCCTGGACAGCCGCGGCCGGGACGCCTGTGGTGAGGGCTCAGCAGACTCCCTCACCTCCCCCTGCAGCAGTGACTGGACCCGCTCCTGAAGCCAGTCATCCCCGCGCTCTGCTGCCGCCTTCCTCAACTCCTCAAAGAGGGCCTCCATCACAGGTGCGTTCCGTTCGCTTCTCTCAAACAAAATGGCCCCTATCCCTTCCATGTTGGCCCCTATAACCCCTCTCACTCCACCCCCCTCCACTGGCCTGACCAATCACTACCTCCCGGGGTCTCCCTTAACCACCCCCCCGTCATGGTCGCCTCCCCTCCATGTTTCACCTCCGGTCCAGCTTAACTTTATATTGCGGTGCAACCAAAAGTTGAATGAACCTCTCCTCCGTCTAGGTGCCAGGGGCCTAATTATCTGAAAGTGGCCTGTTCCAGTGGTGGGTGACATGCAGCCTAATTCTCTGCTATGCGACCTCTGTCCTCTGTCTGGGGGCCGTAGGCTAAATATCTGGAAGTGGCCTTCTCTATTGCTGGGTGACATGAAGCCTGATTCTCTGCTATACGACCTCTCTCTTCCGTCTGGGTGCCAGGGGCCTAATTATTGAAAAGTGGCCTTCTCCATTGGTGGGTGACATGACGCCTGATTCTCTGCTATGCGACCTCTGTCCTCTGTCTGGGTGCTGGGGCCTAAAAAAATGAAAGTGGCCTTCTCCATTGGTGGGTGACTTGAAGCCTGATTCTCTGCTATGGGACCTCTCTCCAATTGATATTGCTTAATTTTTATTTAATTTATTTTAATTTGTTTGCATGGGATTTACCTACATTTTGCTGCCTTTTGCAGCCTTCTAGCCCTTTTCTGGACTATTTTACAGCCTTTTTAGTGCCCAAAAGTTCGGGTCCCCATTGACTTCAATGGGGTTCGGGATGAAGTTCGGGTCGAGTTCGGATCCCGAACCCGAACATTTTCTGGAAGTTTTGCTTTGCTTTACTTTGCTTACCTTTATAGATGTTGTTCTTGCCTTAATGTCACTAAACAAAAAAAACTAAAACATTTTTATGGGGGCTCAGTGTCTAACTCTAACAGGTGTGGCTGGGAGTGCGCTGTCCTTCTGAGCTGCAACACTTCTGCCCTGTGAGTTCATGCCTGCATCTTCTTTGACACACACACATCCCGTATGCTCTGTGAATGGGGATTGCGGTGCATGCACAGTCTCAGGTTCCTACAGACTCCACATTTGTGTACCGCAATCCCCATTCACCCATTCATGGCACATGCGCAGGATCTCAACACGTCGCTGTCAAGTGAGCCGTTGGTGTCAACCAAAGGAGCGGGCGTGACTTCACATGGGAGAGGTGTTGCGGTCTGGAGGGCACAGAGGACCCCCTACCCACACCTCTTTTGACGGAAGGCGGATTTTGGAAGGCGGATTTTGCTGGACTGGATTTTTGACACAATGTCCCATTTGAAGCCCCCAGATGCAGCCCTAGAGTAGAATCTCCAAAAAAGTGACTCCATCTAAGAAACTACACCCCTCAAGGTATTCAAAACTGATTTTACAAACTTTGTTAACCCTTTAGGTGTTCCACAAGAGTTATTGGCAGGGGTGGGATCCAGCCGGTTCTCTCCGGTTCTGCCGAACCGTTTGTTGAAATCACAGCCGGTTCGCAGGACCGGTGAGAAGCAGGGATCCCGATCCGGTCCTGCAGCTCCCTGCACCACGTCACACACACACACACCACTGAATTTACACACACCGGGCCGTTCCGTAGTGAAGCAGTGAGACCTCACTGCTTCACAGCTCAGGAGCTCCCCCTGCTGGCCGCACTTCCTGCTGCTGGCTGCGGGAGGAGCTGTGAAAGCCCGGGAATCAGTCTTCCCTTGCACAGCCTGTAGCAGGGTCAGTGTGGGAGCCGAGCCTGTCATCAGTGGAGAAGGTAAGTATGCTTTTTTTTGTTGTTTTTTGTTTTGCTCCTAACACTTCACACCAAAGGGGGAATGAGTGATGGGCACAGCTACTGTGAGGGGGCACAAATGATTGGATAATAAATGTGTGGGGCCACAAATGATGGCAAAATTACTGTGAGGGGGCACAAATGATGTCATAATTACTGTGGGGGGCACAAATGATGGCAAAATTACTGTGAGGGGGCACAAATGATGGCGAAATTACTGTGAGGGGGCACAAATGATGGAAAAATTACTGTGAGGGGGCACAAATGATGGCATAATTACTGTGAGGGGGCACAAATGATGGCGAAATTACTGTGAGGGGGCACAAATGATGGCAAAATTACTGTGAGGGGGCACAAATGATGGCAAAATTACTGTGAGGGGGCACAAATGATGGCATAATTACTGTGAGGGGGCACATAATCTGGGCATTGCTACTGTGAGGGGGCACATAATATGGCGTTGCTACTGTGAGGGGGCACATAATCTGGGCATTGCTACTGTGAGGGGGCACATAATATGGCATTGCTACTGTGAGGGGGCACATAATATGGCATTGCTACTGTGAGGGGGCACATAATATGGCATTGCTACTGTGAGGGGGCACATAATATGGCGTTGCTACTGTCAGGGGCACATAATATGGCGTTGCTACTGTCAGGGGCACATAATCTGGGCATTGCTACTGTGAGGGGGCACATAATCTGGGCATTACTGCTGTGAGGGGGCACATAATCTGGGCGTTACTGCTGGGAGGGGGCACATAATCTGGGCATTACTGCTGTGACAGGAGCAAAGGTGGGCATAATTACTGTGGGGGCACAAGGTGGGCATTAGTACTGTGTGGTAGCACTTAGGGGAAATGTCCTAGATTACCCTGCTATACATTGGCATAGCTCAGTCTTACAGGCCAGCACAGCGCCCCCTGCTGGTGATATCACAGGGGCAGTCACCATCCCTTCCTTATGTGATTATTCTTTTTTTTCTCTATCACCACAGGGACCTTGTTCTGGATCTAGTGGACATCACGCCGATGCCAGCGACACCCTGGATGAGGTAGGACCAGATTTTATTAGGACTGGGTAATTGTAGCCATGCATTGGGGTTAGGGATCTTTAACACGAGCGGATCCTGTGAGGCTAATCCGCTGCGTGATAGCGAGCCAAGCCCGCATCGGACAGCAGAGACACAGAGCAGTAACACGATTGATAACGCTCTGTGCCTCTCTGTGATCTTTTACAACAAAATCACAATGAGATAAAGTTGTTACTGTGATTTTGTAGTAAAAAAGATCAGTCAATCATGATACTGCTCCATGTCTCTGCTGTCCGGAATGGGGCTTGGCTCGCTATCACGCAACGGGTTAGACACAAGGAAAAGAGCCCTCTGGTGAGCTGATTCGGTGGTGCAACGGGCCACTTGACTGGATTTTCCCCAGGACTAAGGCTGCCAGCCCTCCCTGCTGGTGAGTAAGCGGCGTGGCAGCGGCAGGAAGCAGCCAGAGCAGAGGCTGCCTAGAGTTGCTGACAGTCCACAGACAGGAGTCAGGACAGGTCAGGTCGTGTTAGGGACGGGTAGTGAGTGTGATCATGTGACAACAGATGGCAAGGAGGGGGCTGGGGGGAGAGAAATGTGACAACATGGAGGATGGAGGGGGCTGGGGGGAGAAATGTGACAACATGGAGGATGGAGGGGCCATGTAGGGAGAAATGTGACAATATGGAGGATGGAGGGGGCCATGTGGGGAGAAATGTGACAATATGGTGGATGGAGGGGGCCATGTGGGGAGAAATGTGACAATATGGAGGATGGAGGGGGCCAGGGGGAGAAATGTGACAATATGGAGGATGGAGGGGCCAGGGGGAGAAATGTGACAATATGGAGGATGGAGGGGGCCAGGGGGAGAAATGTGACAATATGGAGGATGGAGGGGGCCAGGGGGAGAAATGTGACAATATGGAGGATGGAGGGGCCAGGGGGAGAAATGTGACAATATGGAGGATGGAGGGGGCCAGGGGGAGAAATGTGACAATATGGAGGATGGAGGGGGCCAGGGGGAGAAATGTGACAATATGGAGGATGGAGGGGCCATTTGGGGGAGAAATGTGACAATATGGAGGATGGAGGGGGCCATGTGGGGAGAAATGTGACAACATGGAGGATGGAGGGGCCAGGGGGAGAGAAATGTGACAATATGGAGGATGGAGGGGGCCATGTGGGGAGAAATGTGACAACATGGAGGATGGAGGGGGCCATGTGGGGAGAAATGTGACAATATGGAGGATGGAGGGGGCCATTTGGGGAGAGAAATGTGACAATATGGAGGATGGAGGGGGCCATGTGGGGAGAAATGTGACAACATGGAGGATGAAGGGGCCAGGGGGAGAGAAATGTGACAATATGGAGGATGGAGGGGGCCATGTGGGGAGAAATGTGACAATATGGAGGATGGAGGGGGCCATGTGGGGAGAAATGTGACAATATGGAGGATGAAGGGGGCCATGTGGGGAGAAATGTGACAACATGGAGGATGAAGGGGCCAGGGGGGGGGGGGGAGAGAAATGTGACAATATGGAGGATGGAGGGGGCCATGTGGGGAGAAATGTGACAATATGGAGGATGGATGGGGCCATGTGGGGAGAAATGTGACAATATGGAGGATGGAGGGGGCCATGTGGGGAGAAATGTGACAATATGGAGGATGAAGGGGGCCATGTGGGGAGAAATGTGACAATATGGAGGGGGCCATGTGGGGAGAAATGTGACAACATGGAGGATGGAGGGGGCCATGTGGGGAGAAATGTGACAATATGGAGGGGGCCATGTGGGGAGAAATGTGACAATATGGAGGGGGCCATGTGGGGAGAAATGTGACAACATGGAGGATGGAGGGGGCCATGTGGGGAGAAATGTGACAACATTGAGGGGGCCATGTGGGGAGAAATGTGGCAACATGGATGGTGGGGTGGTATGTGTGTAGTGTATATGGTGTATTTATGTATGTGTACCATGTATATAGTGTATTTATATGTGCTGCATATATATGGTGTATTTATATGTAAACGTGTCGTGACGCTGCGTATATGTGTCGCGACGCTGCGTATCCACCGCGGAGTAGGGAACCTGTTGTTAAAAATTTGATTCCCACCCCTGGTTATTGGCAAATGGAGATGAAATTTCGGAATTTCTATTTTTTGTTACCTTGCCTCAAAAAAAGTGTAATATAGAGCAACCAAAAATCATATTTACCCTAAAATAATACAAACAAAACTGCCACCTTATCCCGTACTTTCCAAAATGGGGTCACTATTGGCCATACAGCAGTTTACGACCATATATGGGGAGTTTCTGCAAACTAGAGAATCGGGGCAATATATATTGAGTTTTGTTTGGCTGTTAACCCTTGCTTTGTTACTGGAAAAATTGATTAAAATGGAAAATTTGCAAAAAAATAGCTATTTTCAGACAGTTTTTATTTTTTGTTATTTACATCGTTGAACTGACAGGTTAGATTGTGTACTATTTCTATAGAGCAGGTTGCTACAGACGCGGCAATACCAAATATGGCTACTTTTTGGGGTGTTTTGTTTCAGTTTTACATAATACAGCATTTTTGAAAAAAATGATTTTTTAGTGTCTTCACATTCTGAAAGCCATATATTTTTTTTATTTTTTGGGCGACTGTCTTATGTAGGGCTCATTTTTTGCGGGATGAGATGGCGGTTTGATTTGGAACTATCTTGGGGTGCATATGACATTTTGGTCGCCTGCTATTACACTTTTTGTGATGTAAGGTGACAAAAATGGCTCTTGACACCGTATTTTTTATTTTTTTTTGTTGTGTTCACCTGAGGGTTTTGGTCATGTGTTATATTTATAGAGCATGTTGCGACGGACGCGCCGATACCAAATATGTATACTTTTTATTTATTTATTTAAGTTTTACACAATATTATCATTTTTTAAAACAAAACAAATCATGTTTTAGTGTCTCCATAGTCTGAGAGCCCTATTTTTTTTTTTGGGGGTGATTGTCCTATGTGGGGTATCATTTTTTGTGGATGAGATGACGGTTTGATTGGCACTATTTTTGGGTGCATATAACTTTTGATCGCTTGCTATTACAGTTTTTGAGATGTGAGGTGACAAAAATGTTTTTTTTTACATTGTTTTTATTTTATTTTTTTAACAGTATTTACCTGAGGGGTTAGATAATGTGATATTTTTATAGAGCAGGTTTTTACGGACGCGCGATACATAATATGTATACTTTTTATTTATTTATTTTACTTTAACACAATAATAGCATTTTTAGAAAAAAAAATATGTTTTAGTGTCTCCATAGTCTGAGAGCCATATTTTTTTATTTTTTGGGCGATTGTCCTATATAAGGACTCATTTCTTATGGGATGAGATGGCGGTTTTATTGGTACTATTTTGGGAGGCATACGCCTTTTGATCACTTGGTATTACACTTTTGTGATGCAAGGTGACAAAAATGTCTTTTTACACCATTTTTTTGTGTTTTTTTACGGTATTTGCGTGAGGGGTTAGTTCATGTGATATTTTTATAGAGGAGATTTTTACGGACGCGGCGATACCTAATATGTGTAGTTTATTTGTTTTTTTAATTTTTATTCAGTGATATGTATTTTCCTTATTTTCACTTTTTGACATTTTTTGACCCAGACCCACTTGGTTCTTGTAGATCCAGTGGATCTGGTGTCTATATAATACAGAACAGTACACTATATAGTGTACTGCACTGTATTTTTTACTATTCACAGCCTGGTCAGACTTCTGCCTTTAGCAGAAGTCTGACCAGAGTTACTATACCATGGCAAACAGGACGCTTCTGAAAGCGTCCTGTTGCCATGGTAACCATCACCCGCTGCCATTACAGAGCAGCGGGTGATGGGAAGAGAGGTGAGCTCCCTCCCTCTACTATCCTATCTCCGTCGGGGGCTGCAAAGGTACGGCAGCCCCCGATGGGAGAGGGAGGGAGCTCCTCCATGCTAACACCTTCTATACCGCGGTCCGTACGGACCGCGGTATAGAGGGTTAAACTGCTGACATCTGCAGCACAGATGTCAGCAGTTTATAGCAGGGGGTCAGCAATGTGCTGACCCCTGCTATACCCACTAGACACCAGGGAAATCGATTGAAAGGAGGCGGGCGGGGATCGCACCAGTGATCCCGCCTGCCGCACCAC
>JAKVIS010003922.1:0-15435 GCA_033119425.1 Bufotes viridis | reverse complement strand
TTTTACATGACTGTATTTTTCGTCCTCCGACCTGCAATTTTGCGGATTAAGTGTGGTTTATTTCAAAATGAGGACTGCACACCATGTGCTTGCCACATCCATATGTCCCTTTTGCAGTCCCACAAAAAGATAGATCATGTCTTATTCTTGTCCGTTTTGTGGACAAGAATCCGCATAGTTACAATGGGTCAGCAGAAAAAAAGATGCCACACGGTGTGTTTTTTTTTTTTTGCAGATGCGCGTTTTGCAGACCCGCAAAATACATACGGTCATGTGACTGCACCCTAAGTTTTAGCACATGTCAAAATGGATTTAACTGGAGTTCTGTTCTAAGCCACCCTTATTTATTGCAATGTTTACACCTTCATTACATATATCTGTTAAGTAGGCCAGGATAGCTGAGCCAGTGTGCCATGAGGCTAACTTTAATGTGGTCTCGCAGCAGAATACTACCAAATGTCTAAATGCGGTTCAGATTTGCTGATTCATTGCTGCCCATCTGCTCTTGTTGCTAGATGCAATACTGCATTGACTGCTCACAGTAAAAATATTCAGTAGCTAGGCAGCATGTTCTTCAAGCATCAGATCTCCTGGGCAGAGAATACAGGCAATCAAAGTCATTATAATTTATTACAGATTTTTTTTGTATTTGTGATAAAGAGAGTTTGTCCAGGTCAGAAAACACATTTTCATTTATCCTATTTGGGAATTCTGAGTTTAAAGAGCAATTCCTTCATTCAGGATCTTCAACTCTTAAAAATGATTCACACATCAGTGTTTGGTGAGTGATTTCCATCAGTGATTGTGAGCCAAAACCAGGATTGAAGCCTCCACAGACATAAGGTTTAAGGGAAAGATCTGCTCCTGTTCTGTGTTTTGAGCCGCACTTGGTTTTGGCTCGACATCACTGGTGGAAATCACTGACCGAAACACTGTGTGAATGAGGCATTAGTTAGAAAGATTGGTTACAAAAAGTGTATCCCGCTCTGGAGGACCTTTCCTTTCCTGTATTACACTGGCAACCTATTTATATGAATGAGTTATACTCAATTTCCCTGTGGTGGCATTGATCACTGCAAGATTTCTCCATAGATTACAGCTCACCGCCGCAGTTTCCCATAGAGGGAAGCTTTGTGATTGGCTTGTTGTCAAACGACTCTTTTAAAATGTACAGATTGTCCAAAATAGACAACAATGTTAAGTTAAAATAATAATAATAATAATAATATGTGCCAGAGCAAACAATTATAAAATAAATGACAAGAAGGGAAGACTCTGTAAGATCATTTTATTACTAAATGCCATACGATGATATCTAAAGTGGCCTTCAGAAGAAAATAACTGTATCCCTATTATTACTACTATGCTGTCTTTTTCACCTCTAAAATTGTGAGGAGCACAGGGCACCATAACATGTTTCACCATAGGGTGATCTAAAAAAAATAGCTGGATCCTTTTTATCTATTTATAATATGGGAAATGTAATTTCCCATGGCACCTCCGCAGACCTCAAAATAAGATAAGAACCCCACCAAATAGTAGGCCTCTTTCACACTTGCAGCCAGGTGTTTCCACAAGGTGATCTCTATCATGTAGTTAAGATGTTGTGGTTCAACATATTTATAAGGTCTCAGGGACACAGCCGTTGTGCAGCCGTTCCGTGCATGGGAGCGGCCGGGATGGATCGAGACCCATTCAACTTGTTCTATTTTTTTGCGGTGCGAAGGCACAGACAGAAACACCACGGAAGCACTCTGTAGTGCTTCCGTGGGGTTCCGTGCCTCCGTTCCACATCACAGCTCCGGTTTGCGGAGCCATTCAAGTGAATGGGTCCGCATCCGTGAAGCGGGGAGCACATGGCCGGTGTGCGCATATTACGGACCCGCTGTTTGCGGGCCATAATACAGCCACAGCCATGTGCATGAGGCCTGACTTTGGGCTTGGGACAGGACCATTTCCCTCTTGGTTTCAAAAATGAAGTCTCCACCCATAAGCTCAAAAATAGGTAGTACAGCGGCTCACCACAAACCCCCAATCAGACGAAGGTGCACACTCCGCGGCCAACCCCTTTGCCGTAAAAGAAATGTTATAAAAATAGATAAGGGAGGGCACTCAACTTCCACTCAGGCATATGGAAACCAGGGATATAATGTTAAAAAATCAATGAGTTTATTACAAAATATCTAAAACAAAACATCTAAAACAAAAAACAAAAAACAAGTAGCCCTATTATGTGATCGGCCACAATAGAAAGATCAATAATAAAAATCTTACAACATATATTCTCCAAGGTAATCAATTCTGGGTACCCAAATCAATTAATGACAATTTATAAAATGCATATAAAATCGAATATAAAATCGAATGTGCAAAAGGATCAATTGTGCATATGCCAACAGTCCACACAGGGATCCTCTAAGGTCGCAATCCGGTAATTATTCTCCCAAGGGAGATGCAGCAGTTTACTTTTTGTAGAATATAGGGCCTCCTCGTGGTGCACCCCAAGGTGCAACGTCCTCCTTTGCCCTGCTCCCTCTTGTAGCACTATGCCTACAGTCCTGATGTATGGGCTAAATGTGTTGGTATACGGATAGGAGTACTATTTCCGTTCAAGATATTTGTGTTTCACAATAATGTGTATACGTTATTATCTTTTCATACATTACCGCTCCTCGCGGTCTTCTCGTATCCTCCGCTCTCTCGCCGGCCGGTGTTGTGACCTGCCAGGACCTGCCGCAGCTGCCCACGTGATCACCGTCGTCATACAGTGGCGTCCCACGTGGCGGTGACTCGGGCGCCTTATTGGTCCTTACTTGGCGATTGTCAGAGCGTCTTATTGGTTTCTCGCTTTGAATGGCAACAGCGGTACAGCGGTATAGTACTTAGTACAATATCCAGAGTCCAAAGGAAACACGATCTTCTGTTAAGTAGCCTCACTGTTCTGCCCAAACGCGTTTCGGGGCTCCTATGTTCCGGCCCCTTCATCAGTGGTGAAACAGTGAGGAAATTCGAGGCTATTTAAAGGAAGACTTCCTGTGCAAAGCATTCCGGGTGTTACTTTGGAAAACCAGGATTCCCAAATCCAGTTATTCCACTTTTGTTTTAAAATCATATAAAAACATTTATCAACATACATATTGGGGTTTTAGGATCTATAGAGAACACGTGAACTATAAATAATAGATAAAATAATAAAAAATCCAATTAAAATACAATACAATACGATATCCCCAATCGTTTTCTATATCCCATGTGTTCATTTGTTGTAATTTACATTTCAAATGCACAGACTTCTAGACATTATGATTTTCGTTCTGGGTCCGAATGGAAATTTGGAACCATATACATCCATGGCTTTCAGATGTAACATCTGAAAGCCATGGATGTATATGGTTCCAAATTTCCATTCGACCCAGAGCAAAATCATGATGTCTAGAAGTCTGTGCATTTGAAATGTAAATCACAACAAATGAACACATGGGATATAGAAAACGATTGAGGATATCGTATTGTATTGTATTAACCATTTTTTATTATTTTATCTATTATTTATAGTTCACGTGTTCTCTATAGATCCTAAAACCCCAATATGTATGTTGATAAATGTTTTTATATGATTTTAAAACAAAAGTGGAATAACTGATTTGGGAATCCTGGTTTTCCAAAGTAACACCCGGAATGCTTTGCACAGGAAGCTTCCTAAATAGCCTCGAATTTCCTCACTGTTTCACCACTGATGAAGGGCCGGAACATAGGAGCCCAGCGCGCTTGGGCAGAACAGTGAGGCTACTTAACAGAAGATCGTGTTTCCTTTGGACTCTGGATATTGTACTAAGTACTATACCGCTGTACCGCTGTTGCCATTCAAGCGAGAAACCAATAAGACGCTTGACAATCGCCAAGTAAGGACCAATAAGGCGCCCGAGTCACCGTCGCGTGGGACGCCACTGTATGACTGACGGTGATCACGTGGGCAGCTGCGGCAGGTCCTGGCAGGTCACAACACCGGCCGGCGAGAGGCGGAGGACACGAGAAGACCGCGAGGAGCGGTAATGATGAAAAGATAATAACGTATACATATTATTGTGAAACACAAATATCTTGAACGGAAATAGTACTCCTATCCGTATACCAACACATTTAGCCCATACATCAGGACTGTAGGCATAGTGCTACAAGAGGAGCAGGGCAAAGGAGGACGTTGCACCTGGGGTGCACCGAGGGAGGCCCCATATTCTACAAAAAGTAAACTGCTGCATCTCCCTTGGGAGAATAATTACGGATTGCGACTTCAGAGGATCCCTGTGTGGACTGTTGGTGCATATGCACAATTGATCCTTTTGCACATTCGATTTTATATTCGATTTTATATGCATTTTATAAATTGTCATTAATTGATTTGGGTACCCAGAATTGATTACCTTGGAGAATATATGTTGTAAGATTTTTATTATTGATCTTTCTATTGTGGCCGATCACATAATAGGGCTACTTGTTTTTTGTTTTTTGTTTTAGATGTTTTGTTTTAGATATTTTGTAATAAACTCATTGATTTTTTAACATTATATCCCTGGTTTCCATATGCCTGAGTGGAAGTTGAGTGCCCTCCCTTATCTATTTTTATAACATTCCACCCATAAGCTGGTTGTCCATTTTTTTGAAGTATGACATTACTCCTACAATACAATTACTGTCAGGGTGCCAGTGCATGATGTGGATTATTGCTGACTGGCGTACTGCATCTATACTTGCTGAGATTTCAAGTTGCCAGTTTAGGTGCAGCATGGCATTTTCCATGGCTCTACCGCAAAGAGCATGTTCTCAGAATAGCCTTAAAAACCCTATTGGGGTCTTAACTAGTGGTTCAGAACATATTTTAAAGAAATAAAACCCTTCTCTGGTAGAAGGCAATTCTTCACTAACCCTTAAATAGTCACACTACTCCTTGATTTTAAAGGAGATGTCTCATTATAGGTCTTCATTACGTGTAGGCATAACTACTCTAGTAACTCTTGTAGAAGAAGCATGTATGTGCCAGTACATCACTGTAAATACAAAGTTTCCTTTGCCCTGTGTCGCTGTTGTTTTTCCCTAGTTGAGGGCACATCTGCTAGCGGCACCCATGTTGTCTTTTTCTTTTCATGCTCCCAGTGCTTCCATTCATTCTCAATAGGAGCATTGGGGAGCCACCAATCTTACCAATTTGAGTATGCTCTGATAATGGATTGGCTGTATTTGAAATTACAGATCTGTTTGAGTACAGCTACTAAATTGGACAACTTTCTAGCTAGTACGCATGTCTGGGAGGCGTCCTACACATCTCAATTCACCTGCCAAGAAGTGGATGGGAGCAGATGCACAAAGGGATGGCACTATGCAAGGGTGACCACAGCAGCCTAACATCAGAGATGGCCATATCCACTAACAAGAAATAATAACCAATACATTATTTTGGCATTCTATAGTTCCTACTATAATATTCAAGATTAGTCCCTTTAAAAATATAATACAGTTTCTAAAGTTATTAAATGATACTAAATTAAACTTAATTCAAATATAATTCCATTCTAATTGGAGTTATAATGAATGAGTCTGGAAGTACACTGATTTATTAGGACTATAAAAGTAAAAGTAAAAAAAATATTTTCAATTATTTTCAGAAGGGAAAGTTACCCTGTGAATCATTTTCACAAATCAAAAGTTGTCATAGAGTGGTTTTGTGCATAGCATTTTTAGAATAACACTGATGTTTTTTGTGAGCTAGAGCCAGAAGTGGAATTAAAATGTATAGGAAATATAAAGGAAGGACTCCTTCCTGCTGGATCCACTTCTGCCTTTGGTTCAAAAACCACCAAAAATCATTATGTGTGTGAAACCACCTTATTTGTGTCAGAACCTGGCTCTAACAGAAGATCCTCATAAACGCTGATGGGTCAGCCTAGACATCAGTAACTTTTACAGAAGTCTCTTTCTTAGATGGGTGTTTCTTAGATACCAAAAACGTGAACGTAAAAAAAGAAAATCAGTTTGTTTGAATTTTTCCTGTGGAGAAGGATGTGAGTGTCAGTAAACCTTTAATAAATGTCATATTCTCAGTTTACCTTTTCAGCTGTTACGCTTTATGAGAGGACATTAGACATTATGGTACATGTTTTACGACTAAGATTTCTTGAACAATGAACAGCCTAAAGGTTTATTTCATGTGGAGCAAAATATGTTCACCTTTATATACATATATATGCATGAGTTTTTCTTAATGATTGCTAAGGTACTAAATCTGTCCTCTGTACAACTGCAAAAATCCCTGGATTCATTTTAGTCTTGGGGAACCATTTGAATCACTTAATAGTGTTAGTCATAGAAAATAATAACGTACTTAGAATATTTATCTATAAGTGCTACTTTATAGCTATAGTAAGTGTTAAAGCACTGTCATGCTCATTGTAAATATATATATATATATATATATATATATATTCATTAAAAAAAAAAATTAATCTGTAAGGTACCATTATTCTCCTATTTATTTCTCTTATTTAATTAACTGTATATATACCTGATATACAGTATATGTATGTATATATATATATATATATATATATATATATATATATATATATTGTTTTAGAGAAGGAAAATAAGAAAAACATTCTTTTCATCAGACCTCAGATCAGACCCCCAAATTAGACTGCCATTCCTCATCAGACCACAGATAAGGCCACCATTCCTCCTTAGACCTAAGATCAGACCCCAAAATGAGACCCCCATTGCTGATCAGACCTCAGGTCAGACCCCCAATCTTCATCAGACCTCAGATCAGACCCTCAAATTGGACCACCATTCCTTATCAGACCACAGATCAGACCACCATTCCTCATCAGACCTAAGATCAGACCCCAAAATCAGACCCCCATTGATCATTAAACCTCAGGTCAGACCCCCATCAGACTTTAGATTAGACCCTCATCAGAACTCAGATCAGACACCCATCAGACCTCAGATTAGACTCCCTACAGACCCCTATACCTCACCAGATGAGACATAACATAAATAAATTAGCTTTCCGTACCTCTGCTCCTCTGGACAGCGGCTACTTCTGCTCCCTCTTCACTTTGATTGACAGGGCCAGGCAATCATATAAAACATAGGTGCCACCATCAAGTCAGCAGGCATATTAACCATAGGCACCATCAAGTTGGGCAAAAGGAGAAGAGTCTGAGTGCAGGGAGAAAAGTCCACTGTGTGGCTTCATCCCACCCTGCTTGGCTTGATTAACAGTCTTTCTCTGTTTGCATTTAGGAAACACCTGTCCATCAAGCAAAGCAGCAAAGAGCTCATTTTTAAACTATGTTCTCTTTGAAATACAGCAGCATCCATATATGGCCCTTTTCTCTCCATTTGAGGAATGTAGCATTAGTATTTCACCAGCACTATAGCAATGCGGTCTTGCAATATAGAGGTATTGCTTTAAAAGTTACTGTTGAAACTTGCAATATATGAAGTGGTTTTGTATGTTCTCTGTGCGTTGGCACTGGCTCCTTCCAGGTATTCCAGTTCCTTTCAACTAGGTCCGTTGTCTTGCCATGAAAATATCGTTAGCTTGTGTGTGAGCATGAGATTAGGAAAACTGTTAGCCTCTCTGGGGACAGTTAGTGTAGGGACTGCAAATATTATATCTACAGCACTGTGGAGTTCATGGGCACTACGTAAGCAATGAATGAAAAATACATAATTATGTAATAATGATAAATATATCGCTACTCATCTACAAAAGACATTACATTTCCCAAGTGATAGCATGCATGAAATATCCTTCTCCTAACACATTCTCATCTGTTATTCCCTTGTTGAAGCGTTCTCCACCACTGTCCTTCCCGAAAGTTTCATTAACTGTGGCCAGATGACTGAACATCTGGAGAGCCCTAACATGCTCATCTTCGAGTCATGCATATTAAGGTTCTGATTAATTATGTAACTCATTAACTTACGGTTATTATCGCTATTATATTAAATCAGGTATGTAAATATGTTATATAGCTAAATATTTTGTCGGAGTTCTCAGACTATACACGGGATTTGCTTATTTTTCCTAACAAAGCACAGTTATCGGGAAAATTGCTCGGCAGATTGCACATTTGCAGATATAATTCTCCTTCAAATTACATGTAAACAATGGGTAGCTTATTACAATATAAGGTCTTGAAGTGCTAGGATCACACGAGGCCGTACTGTGGTGTGTGTATGGTGGGAGAAGTGCAGGTTTTACCTAGAAAGTGCTATGGGCAGTCATTTAAAGGAACCTTCTAGCACTGTACTATGGACAATTGCTATGTGGCATTTCATATGCAGTTCTATGATGAATTCTTTTTCTCCCCATAGACTTTTCCTTTAAGCTGCCCATTATTCGCTGCAGTTATCTATAGTGTGTTAGCACTTTGACACCCCCCTCATATATTGGCTTTGAAATGATGCCGAGTTTGTGAGAGTGACTGTACAGTATAAGCTGATACAAACCTGAGCAATTAATTAGGGTCCAATGTCAATGAGCAGCTTGCAGTCATTACATATCTGGAACTTCTTGTACCTCAGGAGTATGTCTGTCAGTACTTAAAACTACCAAATTTACCCGGTGGGGGTGGAGGGAATCTATCAAAACTGGAGTATAGGAAAACTGCGACTGAAAAATGGCAACCAATCGGATTCTACCTTTCATTTTCCAGAGCACTTTTGGAAAATTAAAAATTGATCTGATTGGTTGCTATGGGCAACTCAGCCAGTTTTCCTTTACACCAGTCTTGATAAATCTCCCCCTAAGTGTTTAGTTGCCAAATGACACTTGTGCTGTAAAGAAAACCATTGGGGTCATTTATCAAACTCGTATAAAGTAGAACTGGCTTAGTTGTCCATAGCAACCAATCAGCTTCCACCTTTTATTTTTGAGCGATCTGATTGGTTGCTGTGGGCAACTAAGCCAGTTCTACTTTACACAAGTTTGATAAATGATCCCTATATGGTTTTCTTTCCTGTGTACAAAATATCAAAACTGTCAGATCAATCAAAAATGCATGCTGTGACAGATCCTTGACGTGGTAGGCAGCAAGCCTAAGGGGAGATTTATCAACCTGGTGGAAATGAAAACTGACTTAGTTGCCCATAGCAACCAATCAAATTGAACCTTTTATTTTTCAAAGGAGCTCTGAAAAATGAAAGGTGGAATCGGTTGCTATGGGCAACTAAGCAAGTTTTAAAAAATGTAACCCATAGATTCCAGTTTTCAGAGGTCCCTTGAAAAATGAAAGGTGGAATCTGATTGGTTGTTATGGGCAACTAAACCACTTTTCATTTTCAGTATTTTTGATAAATCTCCCCCATAGAGTTCAAATAAGGGAAGGAGATGGTAAAAGTATTAGGCTACTTTCACACTAGCAGCAGCCTTCTCCGGCAGGCTGTTCCGGCACTCCTGTGAAAGTAGCTTTAAGCACAAGGAACACATTGGATCTTGAGTTCTTTGAAATGCTCTTCTATGTTCAGTCTTCCATGTGCCCTTATAAAAATAATAATACTATTTATTTATATAGCGCCACCATATTCCACAGCACTTTACAAATTCATGGCGTTCATGTACAAAACAAAAGTAACTGGCTAATATACAACTGAAACACTAGGAGTCAGGGCCCTGCTCGCTTACAATCTGAGGAATGGGGGTGACTCATAAGGTAGTTGATTGTGATAAGTAGGATTCAAGCCATTATTGAACTGAAGGGAGTGGTGCCGGCCGATCTGCTTCGGGTTTGGAACTGGTAGAGGATTGAGTTCAGGCCAGAGGAGTTGGTGGGAGAGAGGTTTAGTCTGGGAATAGTAATTTTAGTAAGCTTGATAAACCTGCCTGAAAAGATGTGTTTTTAAGGCACGTTTGAAGGAGAAGTTGTGAATTGACCTAATATTCCTGGGCAGAGTATTCCAGAGAGTAGTGTTGAGCGCGAATATTCGAAAAGCGAATTTTTTTAGCGAATATCGGCACTTCGCTAATTCGCGAATATTTCGAATATAGCGCTACAAATTCGCTATTTCGAATATTCGTTTTTTTTTTTTTTTTTTTTTAGTTATATTTTTTTCTTTCCTACTTCCCAAAAGTAGTTCTTACCTGTCCTGAGGATTCCTGGCTTCCTGGCTGCTCTAGTCAGTGCCCGCTGCCGCTTCTGCCGACTTCCGTGCTCATGTGGAGCGTCCCCATCCATGGGAGAATCTCCATATACTAAAAATGTACTGTCGGATTTGAGGAATTACGTTGAAATCGCAATGCGATTAATTCAAGTTATATTAATCGCATTGCGATTACAACTTAGCACTGCTATCTTACATAGGCTAGAATTAACGAATATGGAGTATAGCTATGCACTAGCAGTGCTAAGTTGAAATCGCAATGCGAATACTTTAAGTTAAATTAATCGCATTGCGATTTCAACTTAGCACTGCTGCTATATTCCATATTCGTTAACTTCGTTAATTCTAGCAAGCTGACCCATTATAAACCCAGCTCTAAGTTGAAATCGCAATGCGATTAATATAACTTGAATTAATCGCATTGCGATTTCAACGTAATTCCTCAAATCCGACAGTACATTTTAGTATATGGAGACGCTCCCATGGTGATGGGGACGCTCCATGAGCACAGAAGTTATGGTTGGCTTGGTAGAATTAGCTGAATAGCGAATATGACGAATGTATTCGCCATATTCCTCAAAACGAAGATAACGAAGTATTCTACATCTTCGCTTTAGCTACCTATTCGCCTCGTCATCGTCAACTTCGCTATTCGCTAATTCTAGCAATCAAATAGGAAGGTTGACTTACCAGATAGTTGTAGTTAAATTACTATGCGATTTATTTTTTTTTAATACAATAATTATATTACTTGATAAAATTATTATAAGTATTCTATTTATTAAAAAAATAAAATCGCATAGCGAATTTAACACAGTTGTCTCTATAGTCAACCTGCCTATTTGATTGCTAGAATTAGCGAGGTTGACGAATAGGTAGCTAAAACGAAGATGTAGAATACTGCGTTATCTTCGTTTGAGGAATAGACGAATACATTCGTCATATTCGTCATCCTCGCTAATTCTAGATATGAAACCAATAGGAAAGTAGCCTTAAGTACAAATCGCAATATGCGATTATTTAAATCGCATGTTAATCGCGATAACTAGAAAAAATTACGAATATTCGATTTCGACGAATATGAAACGAATATTCATTCGAATATTCGCGAATTTCGTCGAAATCGAATATGGCACCTGCCGCTCATCACTACCAGAGAGTAGGTGCAGCTCGAGAAAAGTCTTGAAGACTGGAGTGAGAGGTACGAATTATGGAGGATGTTAATCTTGGGTCACTAACAGAACAAAGAGTAATAGTAGGATGGTAGATGGAGATAAGGGAGGAGATGTATAGAGGTGCAGCACTGTGGAGAGCTTTGTGGGTAAGGGTGAGAAGTTTGAACTGTATTCTGTGGTGGATGGGCAACCAGTGAAGTGACTGGCACAGACTAGTAACATCAGTGTAGCTTTGGATGGATAGATGCACAAGGGGGCGGTCAGTCAGCACGTCCCTGTATGCAGGTGCACGTAGCTATGGCAAAATACACAAACGCAAAAATGCAAAAGTACTCTGCAACCAGCATTCTGCCCTGCCTCTATGCTAGAAGCTATAAGAGGTTGTTAGTGTATGTTTTGATCAAAAGGTAATAAGCCACTTGCCACGCCCAGGCCGCCTCTATGAGTGGTCCTAACGCTAAATCCTACCTGTTATGGGCCAGTAGAGTGCTGTTGCATTTTTGTGTTTGTGTACTTTGCCATAGCTATGTGCACCTGCATACAGGGACGTGCTGACTGACCGCCCCTTGTGTTTCTGTTTAGTATATGTTGGAGGTGTGGCAGCCTCCTTTTCAGTCGTGCACACCTGACTAGTTTGTCTGCCTTAGAGGCTGGTTTTAATCAGAGTGAGTATAAAACTGAACTTGCATTCATAGTGCCTGCTAGTAGCCATCTGGCTCCAGGAAGAGTACACAGTGGGCTCAGCATGCATGTTGGTACCTGCATCCCTGGATCTAATGGAGGCTGTTATAGCACCAGAAAGGGTTAATAAGCACAGTGGATCCTAGCATGCATGCTGGGCCTGCACTCCCTGGATTTTATGTGGCTGTCATGGCCCATAACAGGTAGGATTTAGCGTTAAGACCACTCATAGAGGGGGCCTTGGCGTGGCTTATTACCTTTTGATCAAAACGTACACTAATGTCCTCTTATAGCTTCTAGCATAGAGGCAGGGCAGAGTGCTGGTTTCAGAGTGCTATTGCATTTTTGTGTTGGATGGATAGATGAACCTGGCTGCAGCATTTAGGAAAGACTGACTCACCATTACAGGCAATTAATTGAATATGTTGCATTATACAAGTAACGGAATCCACATTATCTGTATTCAGTACTTTATTCATAATACATAAGTAACACTGATATTTCAAATGTAAGACATTTATATAATGTAATTTCTAGTCTTTTGTTTTCTTTTCATGTCAATTAAAAGGGTTTTCCAAAAGTGAAATATTGATGACCTATCCTTATGGTAGGTCATCAATACCAAATCAGTGGGAAGTCTGACTCCTGACACCCCCACCAATCAGCTGTTTGAGGGCTGGGGCCTTTTACCTAGGCCCCGTGATGTACCGATCATTGGTTACTTTGCCTATGTGCAGTTCATTCCCATTCTAGTGAATACCAAGCACAGTGTCAAGAATGGAGAACAGTTAGCAGGAACTGAAAAATAACGACAGACTGGCTTGATCCCAAACTAAGTAAAATATAGGAGAGCCCTATAAATCCCTAAGAACTCTCCCTAACTGCTATGCACATGTACAGGTCCCGGTGGTAGACAAATACATGCCCTCGTACCTATAACTGAGTGACACCTGAATTCCCTACAGTTGTGAGGGGAACAGCCATCGGCTCCCTGCACAAAATGCGGAGGGAGTCAGGGTCACCTAGAATCAAGCCAGCAAACAAAACACAAAGTAAACGGAATGCACTTATCTTAGAGCAAAACAACTGCAGCCTCCAGCAGCACACACTTCATCCAGGAAGTAATATAAACCGCAAGGAGAAGCAGTATGGTAGGGAATATCAAGCAAGCCAATTAATCAAGATAAGAGGCAGCTGAGGAAGAGAAAGGAACTGAGCAAAGTGAAACCAAAACAAAGAACGTCATACACAAGACAGGGAGGAACGTCTGACCGACCGTCTCCCAGAACAGGCGGTGACACACAGCTACTGTGCAATGTACAATGCTGCACTTGGCATGTTGTGAGGAGGTTGCAATGCTCATTTAAGCGGTGTGGCTCTTTTAAACAGCTGATCGGCGGGGGTGAGGAGAGTTGGACCCCCACCGATCTGATATTGATGAGCTTTTTTGAGGATAGGTCATCAATACTGTGCCCCAGGAAAACCCCAACATCCAATACTCCTGACAATCCAACATGCTTCACATCTAGAGGAAACTCAATTATTGTAATTTTGCTATGGTCATTTATAGATAGCTGATTATGAAAGACATTGCAGACAGAGCTTACCATGAATACAACCTAAATAACAAATAGCCACAAAAAACATACCAAAAAAATGTTAATTCTCATCAAAAGGCAATAAATTTCACTTCAATGATTTTTAGTTATTGGTCAATCCATCAACCTGAGAACTAATTTCAAGATGTGGTCTTAAATGTCATTAACAGAAGATAGAATAAAGCTTTATTACAATAGCAAAGGAAATTTGTAAATCAGTGGCGCACAACGTAAAACTGATGGGCCATAATTTCTCATTTTCTGCTTTGTAATTCTGCCTTCTCATCTTTAACCATAGACTAATGCAGTAGATATTTGATAGGACAGTATTCAGAATGATATCTTGCATAAGGCAGTACCGAATACTGCAAAGTATCAGTATTGATCCTGTCAGTATTTGGGGCAATGCTCTATTGTGTATACTGTCTCTGTCATTTATTGTTGTGTTGTACATTCCAGTTCACCAAATACTGCAAAAAAAGAATAAAAAGTTGACCCTTATGCTGCTAATAATATATAAACAATGTTCCACAGAAATTGCCACATACAGTACTGTATCTTATGTGACCTCTTTTTTCGGGAAAACACATGAGTGAGCATATTATAGCATGCAGGCAGGCCGCTGTGTTATAGATCTGTTTCTTTAAATCTTGAGTTCTAGATTTTTGAATTACATTGATTTTCAAGTGTCTTAAACTAATATGGAAAGAGAACTTTTGTACTGATCACCTTAGATATTAATTAATATCAGTATTGGGAGTTGTAGTTTTACAACAGCTGGAGGGCTGCAGGTTGAGCATCCCTGTACTACACAATTGACGGGCAGTGTAGTTCGGGAGCTATTGCAGAACAGCAGACTGTCAGGGGTGTGGGGTGTCAGACATAGAAACCCTGTTGATTGGCTATACTGAGGATAGGCCATCACTTGTAAATGGTTGTAAAACCAATTTAAGGGTTGTACTAAAATATTTAGTTTTAATGAATTGTAAAGTGCTGCAGAATATCTTGGCGCTATATAAATAAAGTTATTGTACTTGTATGACCTGTCAGTTGGATATGAGGATCCAACTTGTGTGGCCACTATCATTATCTAGAATCAGTAGCCAAAAGGCCCTATTCGTGGTTGTAGAATGTGCAGGAAAGGGAAGCAGCCAAGTATGCAGATATTTCTGACGTTCCTATTCATTGTGATAGAGAATATTGCTGTAAAAACCAACCTAGTTAGGTGGGATTGTCTCTTAATTTTACTCTGTGGAAAATCTACTGTGGACTTGCCAAATTTGAACCAGCCCCTACTGTAGATATGCAGTGTTAGAGCATTTCGAAACTTTAGAGGGCCCACATTCCTCATACAGCCCATGATAGCCTTAATGTGCCACTGGACAGACCAAATGTGTCTTTCTTGTAAAGTAATGCAAGCACGCCAAAGGTCTAGACACCACGATTTGATTTGTTCATGAAGGAAATGGTTGTCTTGGAAAAGTCAGACATATTTGTGCTAGTATATGAAGAAGTCTTGAAGAAAATGTTTTGGTGAAAAGCTTATGACCGGCATGAAGACAAAGTGATGACACTAGGTGAAAACATGTTGATTTTCTTCTCATGTAAGCTGTCTAAAAATTGCAAAGATGCCATAATATTCTATGTGCCTGTGCTTCAGTGTTTCTGTCTTTCTCGTGACAGTGCAAGAAATGGACACAATTGGGATTTACTCATGCTTATCAAACTGGGGTAGTGCTTAAAGGGAATATATAGGCACTGTGTGCTGAACTCAATAACCTGTTAAATGTAGAGCAACTGAAATACCTGAAGTCATA
>JAKVIS010003921.1:0-15177 GCA_033119425.1 Bufotes viridis | reverse complement strand
AAATTTTTCCAGTACACACTGAATTGGCTTGCTGTAATGTACTTTGGACAGGAGAAATACAAATTTTTGTCACTTAATTAGGCCACAGATAATGAAATTTTTATAGTGCACACTGTATTGGCTTGCTGCAATGTACTGTAGACAGAAAAATAAATATTTTCTAAGGAGTACACTCAGACGAGAGATAATGTAATTTTTAGAGTACACCCTGTGGTTAGGCTTCTGTTGCAATGCGACTGCAGACAGAGAAATACACAAAATTCCGGCACCAGCACTAGCTCCAGAGATAACGAAATTTTTATAGAACACAATTGCATTGGCTTGCTGTAATGTACTGTAGACAGAGGAATTCAAATTCTCGGCACTATACTAGGCCACAGATAATGAAATTTTTTACAGTGAACACTGTATTGGCTTGCAGTAATGTACTGTAGACAGAGAAATACAAATTTTGGTCACTAAAGTAGGCAAAGGATAATGAAATTTTTACAGTACACAACCGTATTGACTGGCTGTAATGTACTGTAGACAGAAAATATATAATTTCAGCAGCACACTAGAAGATAGATAATGTGACTTTTACAGAACACACTGTCATTAGCTTGCTGTAATGAATTGAAGACAGAGAAATACAATTTATCGGCAATATACTAGCCCATAAACAATGTAATTTTTACAGTACAGTACACACTCTAAAGGCTTGCTATAATGTACAGGAGACAGAGAAATACAATTTTTCGGCACCTACACTAGAGGAGAGATACTTAATTTTTACAGTACACGCTGTAAAGCTTGCTAATGTTCTGAATACAGAAAATAAAGATTTTCAGTAGTACACTAGGCCAGAGATAATTTAATTTTTACAGTACATGCTGTAAAGGCTTGCTATAATGTTCTGAATACAGAAAATAAAGATTTGGAGGAGTGCACTAGGCCAGAGATAATGAAATTTTTATAGTGCACACTGTATTGGCTTCCTGTAATGTGTACTGTAGACAGAAAATAAATATTTTCATGAGTACACTAGACTGAGAGATAATGTAATTTTAGAGTACACCCTGTATAGGTTTGCTGTAAGTGTACTGTAGACAGAGAAATACAAATTCTTCGCACTACACCAGCCCAGAGATAATGAAATTTTTATAGAACACACTGTATTGGCTTGCTGTAATGTACTGTAGACGAGTGAATTAAATTCTCGGCACTATACTAGGCCACAGATAATGAAATTTACAGTAAACACTGTATTGGCTTGCAGTAATGTACTGTAGACAGAGAAATACAAATTTTGGTCACTATAGTAGGCAAAGGATAATGAAATTTTTACAGTACACACACTCAGTATTATCTGGCTGTAATGTACTGTAGACAGAAAATATATAATTTCAGGAGTACTACTAGAAGATAGATAATGTCATTTTCCAGTACACACTGTATTAGCTTGCTGAAGAATTGAAGACAGAGAAATACAATTTTTCGGCAATACACTAGCCCATAAATAATGTAATTTTTACAGCACAGTACACCTGATAAAGGTTTGCTATAATGTACAGGAGACAGAGAAATAGTCACTTTTTCGACACCACACTAGCCCAGAGAAAATGTAACTTTTACAGTAGTACAGTGTATTGGCTTGTTGTAATGTAAAAGGAGATAGAGAGATAACAATTTTTCGGCAAGACACTAGCCTAGAGATAAAGTACTTTACAGAACACACTGTATTGGCTTGCTGTAATGTACAGGAGACAGAGAAATACAATTTTTCGGCACTACACTAGAGTAGAGATAATTTAATTTATACAGTACACGCTGTTAATGCTTGCTATAATGTTCTGAATACAGAAAAATAAAGATTTTCAGGAGTACACTAGGCCAGAGATAATGTCATTTTTACAGTACACACTGTATTGGCTTGCTGTAATGTACTGTAGACAGAGAAATACAAATTTTACGCACTACACTAGCCTCAGAGATAATAAAATTTTTATAGTACACACTGTATTAGCTTGCTGTAATGTAGTGTAGACAGAGGAATACAAATTCTTCAGCACTACCCTAGGCCACAGATAATGAAATTTTTCCAGTACACACTGAATTGGCTTGCTGTAATGTGTACTTTGGACAGAGAAATACAAATTTTTGTCACTTAATTAGGCCACAGATAATGAAATTTTTATAGTGCACACTGTATTGGCTTGCTGCAATGTACTGTAGACAGAAAAATAAATATTTTCATGAGTACACTAGACGAGAGATAATGTAATTTTTAGAGTACACCCTGTATAGGCTTGCTGTAATGTACTGTAGACAGAGAAATACAAATTTTCGGCACTACACTAGCCCAGAGATAATGAAATTTTTATAGAACACACTGTATTGGCTTGCTGTAATGTACTGTAGACAGAGTGAATTCAAATTTTCAGGCACTATACTAGGCCACAGATAATGAAATTTTTACAGTAAGCACTGTATTGGCTTGCAGTAATGTACTGTAGACAGAGAAATACAAATTCTTGGTCACTAAAGTAGGCAAAGGATAATGAAATTTTTACAGTACACACCGTATTGGCTGGCTGTAATGTACTGTAGACAGAAAAATATATAATTTCAGCAGTACACTAGAAGATAGATAATGTAATTTTTACAGAACACACTGTATTAGCTTGCTGTAATGAATTGAAGACAGAGAAATACAATTTATCGGCAATATACTAGCCCATAAATAATGTAATTTTTACAGTACAGTACACACTCTAAAGGCTTGCTATAATGTACAGGAGACAGAGAAATACAATTTCTTCGGCACTACACTAGAGGAGAGATAATTTAATTTTTACAGTACACGCTGTAAAGGCTTGCTATAATGTTCTGAATACAGAAAATAAAGATTTTCAGTAGTACACTAGGCCAGAGATAATTTAATTTTTACAGTACATGCTGTAAAGGCTTGCTATAATGTTCTGAATACAGAAAATAAAGATTTTGAGGAGTGCACTAGGCCAGAGATAATGTAACTTTTACAGTACACAGTGTATTGGCTTCCTGTAATGTAAAGGAGATAGAGAAATAAAATTTTTCTCGCAATACACTAGCCCAGAGATAAAGTACCTTTTACAGCACACACTGTATTGGCTTGCTGTAATGTACAAAAGACAGAGAAATACAATTTTTGGCACTACACTAGAGGAGAGATAATTTAATTTACAGTACACGCTGTAAAGGCTTTCTATAATGTTCTGGAATACAGAAAAATAAAGATTTTCAGGAGCACACCAGGCCAGAGATAATGTCATTTTTACAGTACACACTTTATTGGCTTGCTGCAATGTACTGTAGACAGAGAAATACAAATTTTACGCACTACACTAGCTCAGAGATAATAAAATTTTTATAGTACACACTGTATTACTTGCTGTAATGTAGTGTAGACAGAGGAATACAAATTTTCAGCACTACCCTAGGCCACAGATAATGACATTTTTCCAGTAAACACAGAATTAGCTGTTGCAATGTACTTTTGGACAGAGAAATACAATTTTTGTCACTTAATTAGGCCACAGATAATGAAATTTTTACAGTGCACACTGTATTGGCTTGCTGCAATGTACTGTAGACAGAAAAATAAATATTTTCATGAGTACACTAAATGAGAGATAATGTAATTTTAGAGTACACCCTGTATAGGCTTGCTGGAATGTACTGTAGACAGAGAAATACAAATTTTCGGCACTAAACTAGCCCAGAGATAATGAAATTTTTATAGAACACACTGTATTGGCTTGCTGTAATGCACTGTAGACAGAGGAATTCAAATTTTCGGGCACTATACTAGACCACAGATAATGAAACTTTTGCACAGTACACACTGTATTGGCTTGCTTTAATGTACTGTAGACAGAGAAATACAAATTTTGGTCACTAAAGTAGGCAAAGGATAATGCAATTTTACAGTACACACTGTATTGGCTTTGCTGTAATGTACTGTAGACAGAAAATTTATAATTTCAGTACACTAGAAGATAGATAATGTAATTTTACAGTACACACTGTATTAGCTTGCTGTAATGAATTGAAGACAGAGAAATACAATTTTCGCGCACACAGCCCATAATAATGTACTTTTCACAGTACAGTACACACTTTAAAGGCTTGCTATAATGTACAGGAGACAGAGAAATACAATTTTTCTGACACTTACACTAGGCCAGAGATAATGTAATTTTTACAGTGCACAGTGTATTGGCTTGCTGTAATGTAAAGGAGACAGAGAAATACAATTTTTCGGCAATACATCTAGCCCAGAGATAAAGTAACTTTTACAGTACACACTGTATTGACTTGCTGTAATGTACAGGAGACAGAGAGAAATACAATTTTCTGGCACTGTTACTAGAGGAGAGATAATTTAACTTTTGCTAGTACACACTGTAAAGGCTTGCTATAATGTTCTTAATACAGAAAATAAAGATTTTCAGGAGCACTAATTAGGCCAGAGATAATGTCATTTTTACAGTACACACTGTATTTGCTTGCTGTAATGTACTGTAGACAGAGAAATACAAATTTACGCAGACACTAGCTCAGAGATAATAAAATTTTTATAGTACATACACTGTATTGGTTTGCTGTAATGTAGTGTAGACAGAGGAATACAAATTTTCAGCACTACCCTAGGCCACAGATAATGACATTTTTACAGTACACACCAATATTGGCTTGCTGTAATGTACTGTAGAATCAAAAATATATAATTTCAGGAGTAACAACTAGAAGATAGATAATGTAATTTTTACAGTACACACTGTATTGGCTTGCTGTCATGAATAGGAGACAGAAATACAATTTTTGGCAATACACTAGCCCAGAAATTATGTAACTTACAGTATAGTACACACTCTTAAGGATTGCTATAATGTACAGGAGACAGAGAAATACAATTTTGCGACTCTATGCACTAGGCCAGAGATAATGTACTTTTACAGTGCACAGTGTATTGGCTTGCTGTAATGTAAAGGAGACAGAGAAATACAATTTTTCTGGCAATACACTAGCCCTAGAGATAAAGTAATTTTTACAGTACACACTGTACTGGCTTGCTGTAACGCACAGGAGACAGAGAAATACCATTTTTTGGCACTACACTCAGAGAAGAGATAATTTAATTGTTACAGTACACACTGTAAAGGCTTGCTATAATGTTCTGAATACAGAAAATAAAGATTTTCAGGAGTACACACTAGGCCACAGATAATTACATTTTTACAGTACACACTGCAGTTTTTAGTTAGTTTTGAGGTAGGACACCTCTTTGAGTACTGCAGCATTAGATGAGGCCAGCTGATTTTTGCATAGCTAGCCAGCCAAGTCATCAAGTCATCTGATTATAGGTGTGCGGTGTGTGTTGTTGCATGAATGTGATTCGGCCAGCTACGACATAGTGTCGGACAAGTGTGCAGGTCATTGGGCGGTGTTTGTTCTCAGCACAACAACATTCGCATGATTGTCACCATCTAGGATCAAACCGTATGGGCTCAGTCCCCTAGCTTATCCATGCACCGTGTCTCAGAGTCATGTCAGGCTCCAGCTGCTGCTAGCTATATTGTGAATCTCCACTGGCCTCATACTTACGCGCTAGTCACATGACAGTAGCAGGAATTAGAGATTGTGCACATCTCTATTTCCCAGGATATCAATCACTTCAGTGCCTTTCGGTGACAGCATAGTTTTTAACTTAATCACACTTGGGTCAAGATAGGGTTCAGCCTTAGGCATTGAAATAAGTATGATATATTAAACCTACTCCCGGCTAGGTCTCTTTATTTGTTAAACATCTCCTGTATTACATTTGCGCATCTTAAAATCTGTGTCATTGATTGCAACTTTTCTCTTAGCCGCTGGTGACAGCAGCGCCACTATCTGTGGTAACTCTCCTGTATAACGGTTCTGCATCCCAAATATCTGTGACATTGATTGTAATTTTTTTCTTAGCTGCTGCTGACAGCAGCGCCATTACCTGTGCTACATCTCCTGTATAACGTTTCCTCATCCCAAATATCTGTGACATTGACAGTAATTTTTCTTAACCGCTGGTGACAGTAGCGCCATTACCAGTGGTACTCTCTCCTATATAACGTTTCCGCATCCCAAATATCTGTAGATATTGACTGTAACTTATTCGCGACATACACTTAAAAACTAGCGCTACTGTATGTGGTGACATACTTGCAAGCATATATACCATTTAATATGATGAATGCAAGCAGTAAGGGACGGGAAGTGCCTCTAGTTCTGATGGAACATGCAGAGGCCTGTGGTCCTGGGCGGTGAGACTGTGCCTGCTGGCAGAGCACAAGAAACACACTCATCCACGATACCTAGCTTCATCTCTTAGTTTGCAGGAACAGGACACCACTCTCAAAGTCACACCAGTGTGAGCAGGTGGTCGGTTGTATTGCAGCAGATAATGTCAGTAGCCAAGAGTCTGGGTCAACAGAATCCTAACCCTGATCCTCCTTCCTCCCACCATGGAGAGTCTTTGTAAAACAACTGATCCCCACTCGCATATTCCAAGCTCTTTTCATCGCCATTCCTTAATTTGGGCCTCTCGCCAAGCCCGCTTGAAGAGAGATATGAGGAGATCTTGTGCCCTGATACCCAAACTCTTAAGCATCCAAGGTCAGAAAAAGACGACGGGGAATGGCAACTAGTGTTTCATGAGGTGGATGATGATGATGAGACACAGCTGCACAATAAGTCAACCGCAATTAGTGTCTCAAGAGGTTGATGATGAGGGGATGAGACACAGTTGTCAATAAGTAAGGTCAAATAAGTCAGGAGGATGACCAGAGTGAGGAAGTGGAAGAAATTACTGACCAACCCTGGGAAGGTGGTGTGTAAGCTGCGAGGACAGCAGTACAGAGGGGGAGGGATTCCCAGCAATCGCAACAGGCTGGAAGGCAGTGGGTGGCAAAGGAGAAGGCGGGCTCACACCAAACAGGCCTGCAACTGTTCCCCCAAGCACCCCTTAAGCGAAATCTCCTTGCCGAGGGATAGGTGTTCAGCAGTCTGGAGCATTTTCATGAAAGTGGACGATAAAAGAATTGTCACTTGCAACCTGTGCCATACCAAAATGAGCAGGGCGTAACACAAGCAACCTCACCAGCATGATCCGCCACATTTCATCAAAGAACCCAAATTGGTGGGCCGAACGCCTGGGTCCACAATCAGTGTCTGCGTGGTCACACCGCTGCCTCCTCTTCCCTGTGTTATAGGTGCTGGCCAATCCTCTGTCCAAGATGCAGGCCCAGATGCCTCCCCTGCCCTGCACCTGACCTTTTGCAAGCACCTTTAGCTACAACATCCACTTCTGTGTCCTAGCGCAGGCTACAGATGTCAATAGCCAAGGCCTTTGAACAAGAGCGCAAATACGCAGTCACCCACCCACAGACCATAGCACTAAATGCGCACCTTCCAAATTGCTAGCCTGGAAATTCTTGGTTATTTAGGCTTGTGGACACTAAGGCTTTCCACAGCTTGATGACGACGGCCGTCCCTCTTCACTCAGTCCCCAGCAGCAACTATTTTGCCCGGTGTGCAGTCGCTCCTTATACCAGCATATGTCCCGTGAATATCACCCGTGCCCTGACCAAGGCAGTTATTGGGAAGGTCCACTTAACGATTGACACAGGGATAAGTGCTTGTGGCCAGGATGCTACATTTCCCGATGGCACACTGGGTGAATGTTCTGGAGGCCGGGAGGAGTCGCATCCTGGAATGGCACCACTAGTCAGAGTCTGAGACTTACTGGAGATGTTTTGTTCTTGAGAACCAGGAGCAGTGGTCTTCATTTTTGTAGACAGGAGTCCACTGATAAGTCACAGTTTTTTGGGGCATGTAGGTTTCACCCTGAGTTTGGCACATTTTCTGGTTCTGATACTTGGTATTCCTGAGGAGGAACGTTCGTCAACTCATCATTGCTTGACAGGAAAATTAAAATAACTTGAGTAATATGGGCAACAAGTGATAAACGTATGTTGACAGGAACGATCAATGGTCCGACCGAAAAATGGGTGATTCTTGTGGCTGTCCACAAGAAACATTAAGTTCAAGGTACCTTTTGGCAGCTGGGTCCAAGGCTTATTGGTACATATAAGATCACTGCCATTATTAATCAGCCTTTGTCTTCAACTTCCTTAGGCTCTGAAAATTCATAATCTTGTTGGAGAGCTATTTCTGAACCTTTGAACCGTCTCCCTTGCCACCCGCTCCCTGTCATGGTGGGATGGAAGTTTGAATTTCAGATCGCCAAGATAATTGGCTGAGTTCTCCGTAGATATCTTCAGTATCTTGTTCACTGGAAGGGCTAATAAGGTCGGTCCTGGATGCCCGGAAGTCACCCCATAAAAGGGGGGATACTGTCACAGACGTTCCCTACAGGTGCCAGGAGATCAGTGAAACTGGCAACACTAGGTTTGATCTGACAGGTTCCTTGTGGATCAATTTGTGTCTGTATTGTTTCAGGTAATGGCCACACCCTTGCATCAGATGTTGCTTATGTGGTCATTTAATCTTTCCTATTTATTGTGGCTCCTTCCACCATGCTATGCGGTTTATAGCTTCAGTCTTGTTGTGCATTGCTGGTGCTTTGATCTCAGCGGAGTTCCTGTGCTTCCATAGCCATTTTAAGTGTCTTCTTCCCCTTCTGTTTATTGTTTGGGTTTTCTTTGTGCTGCTCTTTTCTCTGTCATTTGTGTTTAGGCCTGAGGGAGACTCCTGTTCTTCCTACCCTCTTGAGGAACATGTTGTGTCTTGTCCTGACATTAGTACCAGGTCCTACAGGGTGAGTTAGATCTTAGGTTCCTGACCTCTGGGGTCAGTTTATACTTGCAGTCAATCAGACTTTGATTAGTGTTTTAGGAGGTGACCTGCTCCTTTCCTAGTTTCCAGGCCTTTCCCTCACCACTTTCCCTTCTATGTTCGGTGTGGGTTTCCCCCACACCGAAGCGTGACATAATGGGATGATGATTGCAGTGATTCACATTAATGACAATCTGAATTGCAAGCATTATATGTGCATCATCTCACTTGACAGCATTGGCTGACAGCCTGCCAAAGTCAACACAATGACACAAATTTGGAAATCTATTATGTCTCTTCTCACTGTAAAAACACACTCATCAACACTAAAACAATCTGTAGTCTGTTGTTTAATACCTCTCTGTAAGACATCATATTTCTCCTGTGTATGACCTCAAAACTCCTAGTTAGGGTACAATATAATGCATATGACTCTTCTTCTCTCTTACGCCTCCCAAAAAGTTTCAGATTCTGTGAAACTAAAGCTTTTAGTTAATTCATGACAAATTTGATTTATATACAATCAATTTGCTCATCTCTGTTAATCAATTTTATTAGTTCAATTTATTATGCAATTGCTTTTCCTTTTCGTATGTAACCATGCAATACAATCTCAAAAACAGGATGCACTTTGTTTGAATGTTCCTGGCAGATGACTAAAGGCCCCTATACACATTAGTGTATTGTCAGTTGGTCCCACTTTTTGAACTGGAGTGGACAACAATCTAATGTCTCTGAGGATCTCTCAACCATCCCCCGACAGATTAAAGAATTTAATTATTTTGTTCTCCTGGGAGAAAAGCTACAGTCAGAGTGTGTCGGGCAATGGCTTTCTCCTTTCTCCCCATTGAAAACACATAGACTCATTTGCAAATGTGGTGGACTTACACCTACAGTATGGTCTCATTTTTGATATTTGATAAAACATTATAAAATAAAACTACCACATAGTACAGTAAGTTTTTCCAATTGCTACCCCCTTCCAAACAACATTTTACTTTAAAATCAGTGATCAGAACAGTAACAGAGCAGTGTGACTGCCGCGATGAAAGTCTATAGTTCTCGTGTCACAGTGGGATTGCGAAGGTGGACCAAATTTATAAGCTAGATGAAATCTCTTTCTGGGAACTTAGAAACCACTCCAATGAAAGATCCAAAGTCGATTTGCATAAAACTTCATCCCAATACTTTTCGGAGCAGGAGCTCTGTACAGTATTAGAATGTATTGGTTTCAATGAGCCATAGTTATTTACTGTATGGAGCTCCTGTTCCATACATTATTGGAATGAAGTTTTATGCGAATCGACTTGGATCTTTCATCCGATCTTCGTATGGGAAAGACATGCAAATTAGCAGAATCTGCCTTGTTTTTTAGCTGAAAGACTATTTACATGTCTTTCCTATATGCCCAAGTGTTATGCAAGTGAGTTTACATGACAAAACAGTATAGAAAGGTTATTAAATATAATGTTAGGACAATTAGGAAAATAGAACATTTATTGCAGCCCTTCTAAGCAGTGAGAGAAGAGTTAGCTGGCATCCCAATTTTTTTCTTCTTTACAATTTTTGTTATCCTAATGATAATGATCTAGTTGTGCAGAGGTCCCCAAGCCATCCAACTCAAATAAAGCAACTTTTGAGGCTTGCTTGCTCTCTCTTTTTGGATAGAGACGGTCTTGTATGTCTCTATAGTGCACAAGGCTGCCATTGTAAGGTATGCTGACTATACCTGTCTTATGGATAAGTTGTTGGCTTGCACATACCCAGCTTTTGGCATACAGCCTTTGTGTGATTGTCTGTTATATGTTGTCTATTATATAGTATAGGTAATGATTTATTTTAAAAATAATATAGCATCTGTAAAAAGAAATTATTAATGATAGGTAGGAAAATATTTATATTAGAAGGTTATTAATGATAAGAGAAATAATAACTATAAAGAAAAAAAGGTATGGATGATAGATAGCATATTTAGGATAAAAAGAAGCTATACACAATAAGTAAGAAAAGATTATAGGTTTATCTAGTGATAAAAATCGAGAATATTCACTATGACAAATATATAGTACTATAATTCAGATCTTTGCGAATTCTTGATGTGCCAATATTCACGATAAAAATTCACGATTAGAATATGTAATGTTTAATAGTAAAAACATTGTACAATCTTACCTCTATTTTCTCACATACCTCTAGCTTCTAAATCCTATCCCTACGTTCTCCTCCTCCCCACTTTCATTACTTTGAACTGCTTTGCTTGCTTTTTTTTTTTTTTTTGGACGGGGTACATATAGCCTGTTGTTAATGTAAATGCTCATATCTTTTTTTTTCTTTGCTTAAATATTTTATACCTACCATCTATACATTCTATGATGTTAATTATATCTAAATTTTTGATAGTGTTTGGAAAACCTTTTCCAGTTGCATAAACTTTACATTTTCTGTTACAATGTTTTAAGGCCTGTAACCTATGAAAAATTACCTTGACCTAGATGTTCTTGACTCTGTACTCTTCAGTATCAAGATATAGCTAATATTCTTGTTATAATACTAGCCAAGTTTTTAATTTAGAGACTTTCATAAATCATTACCAAGTTACACATAATGTAAATGATAGTTCACATCATCTTAGTACCAGGTGTGGCAAATTGTTCTGCTTTGAAACTTTACCTGTATGCCTAACATGCCAAACTATCTCATGTTGCCTTAATATTTAATCAATAGATATATTACATACTGAAGGAGCAGGGCTGACATCAGAAATTTTGGGGCCAATTACACAGCTCAAGGCCTGCCCCCCTCCTACCCTGCCCCTTTAGAATCTGTCCTGACTTCGCCTTCCAGCCCCTCTCCACCCCCAAGGACCCACTCCCACTTTCATTATGTTTTTACAACTACAAAGACAGTAAAAAGTGATAATCAGTGATTTCAGTAAGGAATTATTTTTTGACCAAAGAATATGAAGCCTGCTTCCACGACAAGGTATACTCTTTTAACCCCACACTAACACAAACTACACTACTCTGTTCTAATCTGCCCTAGCAATCTTCACCTGGCACATTTAAGAAAAACACCTTAAAAGCACAAGGTTTACTGTTTTACCCTTGTTATATCTCCAAACAAATCATCTAAGAAATAAACAAAACTCCTACACATACACAAGGTACTCTTTGAGAAGGACCCGCTACACACTACATCTTTTTTCCATGCCTCCCTAGCCATCTTCCCCATGATCTAGGACAAAACACAGAGCCATTCAGTTTAATGCTTTGGTCAAATATAGTGTCCTTGGATCCAACCAGTTGGGAACTTTTAATTGTATAAATAAAACCTCAAACAAAACATTTCACACAGTATCTATAAAATATATATATATATATATATATATATATATATATACAATAAATTAGTTAAATATTTAACTATGGTGAGTTGACCATCTCCTCAGTTTTAGGCTTGCAAAGTCTTCAATCAAATCCTTAAAACTCAGTTTACGTGCAAGCTCATGCTCAATGGAGAGAAGTGCAAGACTATTCAGACGTTGCTCACTCATTGTTGACCGCAGATAGTTTTTAATTAAAGATAGGCTTGCTAAATGCTCTATCTCTTGAGAGTGGAATTGTGGTGAAAATCTGAGAGCACACATATTTCTCCAAATATTCCTTCAAGCTATAATTTATGTATGGAGTTCAACAAGTCTCTTGTGTAGATGTGGCATCATATACCTTGCAGTAAGATCTTGAAGTTTGCCTACTAGAGAGCTCGAGAGATCACAGAGTAGTAGTAGACATTAGGTTTTCTGTGGAGCTTACCACCTCCATACTGGAAAGAGTTCTTAATTTAAAATAGGTGTAAATAGGCAGCAAACCTTTTCCATTGATTGAAACCGCTGGTTCAACTCACTAATTATAGAATCATGCCACAAAGAAAACATTGATTTGCTTATCTAAATCTGACCCCACTTGGCTTTGAAAATTTCACGGTTCCTGCCCACCTTACCCCAGATGCTTATCCATGATTTATAAACAACTATCTGCTGACGATAAATACCAGGAGTTGTCGTATATGATTGAATGCGAGAGGAACTTCATATAAAACTGAGTAGTGAAGAGATGATTTATCCTGTCTCATTCTCATGGATTACGTGTGAGAATACAGGAGAATTATATAAAACACTGACCAGAAGGTACCGCGCACTGACAAACTATACCGCATGCATCTGATACCCTCAGACAAATGTTGGAGATGTGAGGCCGAAGGGTACTCATTTGACTCCATATATGGTGGGTACGCCCTGCATCATCTCCCAATTCCCGAGAAAGATGTGGAGTCAACAATTAACAAAATTTGCAAAGTCACACCTCTACTCTACAGCCCCTCTAATACTGTTATGGAAGCCTGATGTAAATTTTTAGGCCCCTAACTAATCTGATCACCCATATGATCGCTGGGCGGCCAAATTACTCATCCCACTTTAATTGGAGGAAAACTGATCCCCAACGCTTCCCATGTGGATTGATAAAATGCACCACTTATGCAGAGAATGGAGGAATTACGGTAGTGATGAGCGGCAGGTGCCATATTCGATTTCGACGAATTCGCGAATATTCGAAAGCATATTCGCTTTATATTCGTCGAAATCGAATATTCGCTTTTCTTTAAGATATCGCGATTAATATACGATTTAAATAATCGTGTATTGCGATTGTAACTTAAGTCTACTTTCCTGTTGGTTCGATATCTAGAATTAGCGAAGATGACGACATACTAATATGACGAATGTATTCGCCAAATTCCTGAAAACGAAGATAACGAAGAATTCTCCATCTTCGCTTTAGCTACCTATTCGTCATTCGTCAACTTCGTTATTATTAATTCTATCAATGAATCAAATAGTAAAGTTGAAAATAGAGACAGCTGAGTTTAATTCGCTATGCGATGATATAATTTTTTTAAATAAATAGAATAATTATATTAATTATTATCAAGTATTAGAATTATTATGTTAATAAAAAAACTGTTATATAATCGCATAGCGAATTAAACACAACTGTCTCGAGTCTCTATAATCAACTTTCCTATTTGATGATTGCTAGAAATAGCGATAGCGATTAGCGAAGTTGACTATTCGAATAGGTAGCTAAACCGAAGACGAAGAATACTTAGTTATTTTCTTTTTAGAATATGACGAATGACGATCATATAAACCAAATGTCCAAGTTGGAATCGCAATTCGATTTATTCAAGTTATATCAGTCGAATTTCGATTTCAACGTAATTTTAAATTCTGACAGTACATTATTTAGTATGGTGGACTGGAAACGTTCCCATGGCCATGATGGGGAGTCTTTATTCTCCAAAATATAGCATAAGCATAACACACATTTACAATCGCATTATTCGATTTTACAACTACGTAATAATCGAATTAAGCGATATATCTTCCTATGTTGTCTGTCGCATTGAAATTCTACATAATAGTTTTCTGAAGTTGAACGAACACTATCAAAAGTAACAATCGCATAACTCGATAATGTCAATTACGCCATAATCGAGTAAACCGCAATATCTTCCTAGGTATAAGGGTTCGTTCACACTTCAGTTATTTGATCAGTTATTGGAAGGCAAAACAAGTTGCGGGTCAAAAACACAGAAAAGGTGCAGATATTTCCCTTAAGCATGATATCTGAGTTGATTTCATTACTGTTTTTGGCAAACAATAATTGATGGAAAAACTGATCAAATAACTGAAGTGTGAACGCACCCTTACACAGTCAGTTACAATCGCATTATTCGATTTGACAACTACGTAATAATCGAATTAAGCGATATATTATCTTATGTTGTCCCATTGAAATGAAATCCTACACAATAGTTCGCACTTAGCAGAACACAGTTGCAAAGTTACAATCGCATTTCTCGATAATGTCAATTACGTCATAATCGAGTAAGGCGATATATTCCTAGGTTTAATCATTCATCGATCTCAATGGGAATCATGGGATGCCATAAGAGATAGCATAACCCAGTCATTTACAATCGCATTTTTCGATTTGCCAACTACGTAATAATCGAATTAGCGAAAAATCTTCCTATGTTGTCCCATTTAGTCTAGCGTCTGTATGTAATACTTTAATCCTTCAAATCGCTTCTTCGAACATGTAGAAGTGTTGGTCTCGATTGACTCTTGCATGGTAGACCTGTTCAAACAATCGAAAATGCGATTATTCTCGAATTTACAGAGCAAAATCGTCAACCCTCCCTTCTCCTAGCATTGAATAGCCAATGGAAGACACTGTGACACCTTAGCAACATCCATAG
>JAKVIS010003920.1:0-15351 GCA_033119425.1 Bufotes viridis | reverse complement strand
TGTCCATACATACATGCTACAGACATAGTGCTGTGATGTCACATTACATTAGATAGTTAGTTATCTTCTATATATAATACAGATAGTTAGTGGGAGATAGTCAGTGTAGGTTAGATAGTGATATAGTGTAGCTGATAGGTTCCAGTGCAGGGTGTTAGGTAGTGTGATAGGTTCTGCTGTCCATACATACATGCTACAGACATAGTGCTGTGATGTCACATTACATTAGATAGTTAGTTATCTTATATATATAATACAGATAGTTAGTGGGAGATAGTCAGTGTAGGTTAGATAGTGATATAGTGTAGCTGATAGGTTCCAGTGCAGGGTGTTAGGTAGTGTGATAGGTTCTGCTGTCCATACATACATGCTACAGACATAGTGCTGTGATGTCACATTACATTAGATAGTTAGTTATCTTCTATATATAATACAGATAGTTAGTGGGAGATAGTCAGTGTAGGTTAGATAGTGATATAGTGTAGCTGATAGGTTCCAGTGCAGGGTGTTAGGTAGTGTGATAGGTTCTGCTGTCCATACATACATGCTACAGACATAGTGCTGTGATGTCACATTACATTAGATAGTTAGTTATCTTATATATATAATACAGATAGTTAGTGGGAGATAGTCAGTGTAGGTTAGATAGTGATATAGTGTAGCTGATAGGTTCCAGTGCAGGGTGTTAGGTAGTGTGATAGGTTCTGCTGTCCATACATACATGCTACAGACATAGTGCTGTGATGTCACATTACATTAGATAGTTAGTTATCTTCTATATATAATACAGATAGTTAGTGGGAGATAGTCAGTGTAGGTTAGATAGTGATATAGTGTAGCTGATAGGTTCCAGTGCAGGGTGTTAGGTAGTGTGATAGGTTCTGCTGTCCATACATACATGCTACAGACATAGTGCTGTGATGTCACATTACATTAGATAGTTAGTTATCTTATATATATAATACAGATAGTTAGTGGGAGATAGTCAGTGTAGGTTAGATAGTGATATAGTGTAGCTGATAGGTTCCAGTGCAGGGTGTTAGGTAGTGTGATAGGTTCTGCTGTCCATACATACATGCTACAGACATAGTGCTGTGATGTCACATTACATTAGATAGTTAGTTATCTTATATATATAATACAGATAGTTAGTGGGAGATAGTCAGTGTAGGTTAGATAGTGATATAGTGTAGCTGATAGGTTCCAGTGCAGGGTGTTAGGTAGTGTGATAGGTTCTGCTGTCCATACATACATGCTACAGACATAGTGCTGTGATGTCACATTACATTAGATAGTTAGTTATCTTCTATATATAATACAGATAGTTAGTGGGAGATAGTCAGTGTAGGTTAGATAGTGATATAGTGTAGCTGATAGGTTCCAGTGCAGGGTGTTAGGTAGTGTGATAGGTTCTGCTGTCCATACATACATGCTACAGACATAGTGCTGTGATGTCACATTACATTAGATAGTTAGTTATCTTATATATATAATACAGATAGTTAGTGGGAGATAGTCAGTGTAGGTTAGATAGTGATATAGTGTAGCTGATAGGTTCCAGTGCAGGGTGTTAGGTAGTGTGATAGGTTCTGCTGTCCATACATACATGCTACAGACATAGTGCTGTGATGTCACATTACATTAGATAGTTAGTTATCTTATATATATAATACAGATAGTTAGTGGGAGATAGTCAGTGTAGGTTAGATAGTGATATAGTGTAGCTGATAGGTTCCAGTGCAGGGTGTTAGGTAGTGTGATAGGTTCTGCTGTCCATACATACATGCTACAGACATAGTGCTGTGATGTCACATTACATTAGATAGTTAGTTATCTTATATATATAATACAGATAGTTAGTGGGAGATAGTCAGTGTAGGTTAGATAGTGATATAGTGTAGCTGATAGGTTCCAGTGCAGGGTGTTAGGTAGTGTGATAGGTTCTGCTGTCCATACATACATGCTACAGACATAGTGCTGTGATGTCACATTACATTAGATAGTTAGTTATCTTATATATATAATACAGATAGTTAGTGGGAGATAGTCAGTGTAGGTTAGATAGTGATATAGTGTAGCTGATAGGTTCCAGTGCAGGGTGTTAGGTAGTGTGATAGGTTCTGCTGTCCATACATACATGCTACAGACATAGTGCTGTGATGTCACATTACATTAGATAGTTAGTTATCTTATATATATAATACAGATAGTTAGTGGGAGATAGTCAGTGTAGGTTAGATAGTGATATAGTGTAGCTGATAGGTTCCAGTGCAGGGTGTTAGGTAGTGTGATAGGTTCTGCTGTCCATACATACATGCTACAGACATAGTGCTGTGATGTCACATTACATTAGATAGTTAGTTATCTTATATATATAATACAGATAGTTAGTGGGAGATAGTCAGTGTAGGTTAGATAGTGATATAGTGTAGCTGATAGGTTCCAGTGCAGGGTGTTAGGTAGTGTGATAGGTTCTGCTGTCCATACATACATGCTACAGACATAGTGCTGTGATGTCACATTACATTAGATAGTTAGTTATCTTATATATATAATACAGATAGTTAGTGGGAGATAGTCAGTGTAGGTTAGATAGTGATATAGTGTAGCTGATAGGTTCCAGTGCAGGGTGTTAGGTAGTGTGATAGGTTCTGCTGTCCATACATACATGCTACAGACATAGTGCTGTGATGTCACATTACATTAGATAGTTAGTTATCTTATATATATAATACAGATAGTTAGTGGGAGATAGTCAGTGTAGGTTAGATAGTGATATAGTGTAGCTGATAGGTTCCAGTGCAGGGTGTTAGGTAGTGTGATAGGTTCTGCTGTCCATACATACATGCTACAGACATAGTGCTGTGATGTCACATTACATTAGATAGTTAGTTATCTTATATATATAATACAGATAGTTAGTGGGAGATAGTCAGTGTAGGTTAGATAGTGATATAGTGTAGCTGATAGGTTCCAGTGCAGGGTGTTAGGTAGTGTGATAGGTTCTGCTGTCCATACATACATGCTACAGACATAGTGCTGTGATGTCACATTACATTAGATAGTTAGTTATCTTATATATATAATACAGATAGTTAGTGGGAGATAGTCAGTGTAGGTTAGATAGTGATATAGTGTAGCTGATAGGTTCCAGTGCAGGGTGTTAGGTAGTGTGATAGGTTCTGCTGTCCATACATACAGGCTACAGACATAGTGCTGTGATGTCACATTACATTAGATAGTTAGTTATCTTATATATATAATACAGATAGTTAGTGGGAGATAGTCAGTGTAGGTTAGATAGTGATATAGTGTAGCTGATAGGTTCCAGTGCAGGGTGTTAGGTAGTGTGATAGGTTCTGCTGTCCATACATACAGGCTACAGACATAGTGCTGTGATGTCACATTACATTAGATAGTTAGTTATCTTCTATATATAATACAGATAGTTAGTGGGAGATAGTCAGTGTAGGTTAGATAGTGATATAGTGTAGCTGATAGGTTCCAGTGCAGGGTGTTAGGTAGTGTGATAGGTTCTGCTGTCCATACATACATGCTACAGACATAGTGCTGTGATGTCACATTACATTAGATAGTTAGTTATCTTATATATATAATACAGATAGTTAGTGGGAGATAGTCAGTGTAGGTTAGATAGTGATATAGTGTAGCTGATAGGTTCCAGTGCAGGGTGTTAGGTAGTGTGATAGGTTCTGCTGTCCATACATACATGCTACAGACATAGTGCTGTGATGTCACATTACATTAGATAGTTAGTTATCTTCATATATATAATACAGATAGTTAGTGGGAGATAGTCAGTGTAGGTTAGATAGTGATATAGTGTAGCTGATAGGCTCCAGTGCAGGGTGTTAGGTAGTGTGATAGGTTCTGCTGTCCATACATACATGCTACAGACATAGTGCTGTGATGTCACATTACATTAGATAGTTAGTTATCTTCTATATATAATACAGATAGTTAGTGGGAGATAGTCAGTGTAGGTTAGATAGTGATATAGTGTAGCTGATAGGTTCCAGTGCAGGGTGTTAGGTAGTGTGATAGGTTCTGCTGTCCATACATACATGCTACAGACATAGTGCTGTGATGTCACATTACATTAGATAGTTAGTTATCTTCTATATATAATACAGATAGTTAGTGGGAGATAGTCAGTGTAGGTTAGATAGTGATATAGTGTAGCTGATAGGTTCCAGTGCAGGGTGTTAGGTAGTGTGATAGGTTCTGCTGTCCATACATACATGCTACAGACATAGTGCTGTGATGTCACATTACATTAGATAGTTAGTTATCTTATATATATAATACAGATAGTTAGTGGGAGATAGTCAGTGTAGGTTAGATAGTGATATAGTGTAGCTGATAGGCTCCAGTGCAGGGTGTTAGGTAGTGTGATAGGTTCTGCTGTCCATACATACATGCTACAGACATAGTGCTGTGATGTCACATTACATTAGATAGTTAGTTATCTTATATATATAATACAGATAGTTAGTGGGAGATAGTCAGTGTAGGTTAGATAGTGATATAGTGTAGCTGATAGGTTCCAGTGCAGGGTGTTAGGTAGTGTGATAGGTTCTGCTGTCCATACATACATGCTACAGACATAGTGCTGTGATGTCACATTACATTAGATAGTTAGTTATCTTATATATATAATACAGATAGTTAGTGGGAGATAGTCAGTGTAGGTTAGATAGTGATATAGTGTAGCTGATAGGTTCCAGTGCAGGGTGTTAGGTAGTGTGATAGGTTCTGCTGTCCATACATACATGCTACAGACATAGTGCTGTGATGTCACATTACATTAGATAGTTAGTTATCTTATATATATAATACAGATAGTTAGTGGGAGATAGTCAGTGTAGGTTAGATAGTGATATAGTGTAGCTGATAGGTTCCAGTGCAGGGTGTTAGGTAGTGTGATAGGTTCTGCTGTCCATACATACATGCTACAGACATAGTGCTGTGATGTCACATTACATTAGATAGTTAGTTATCTTATATATATAATACAGATAGTTAGTGGGAGATAGTCAGTGTAGGTTAGATAGTGATATAGTGTAGCTGATAGGTTCCAGTGCAGGGTGTTAGGTAGTGTGATAGGTTCTGCTGTCCATACATACATGCTACAGACATAGTGCTGTGATGTCACATTACATTAGATAGTTAGTTATCTTATATATATAATACAGATAGTTAGTGGGAGATAGTCAGTGTAGGTTAGATAGTGATATAGTGTAGCTGATAGGTTCCAGTGCAGGGTGTTAGGTAGTGTGATAGGTTCTGCTGTCCATACATACATGCTACAGACATAGTGCTGTGATGTCACATTACATTAGATAGTTAGTTATCTTCTATATATAATACAGATAGTTAGTGGGAGATAGTCAGTGTAGGTTAGATAGTGATATAGTGTAGCTGATAGGTTCCAGTGCAGGGTGTTAGGTAGTGTGATAGGTTCTGCTGTCCATACATACATGCTACAGACATAGTGCTGTGATGTCACATTACATTAGATAGTTAGTTATCTTATATATATAATACAGATAGTTAGTGGGAGATAGTCAGTGTAGGTTAGATAGTGATATAGTGTAGCTGATAGGTTCCAGTGCAGGGTGTTAGGTAGTGTGATAGGTTCTGCTGTCCATACATACATGCTACAGACATAGTGCTGTGATGTCACATTACATTAGATAGTTAGTTATCTTATATATATAATACAGATAGTTAGTGGGAGATAGTCAGTGTAGGTTAGATAGTGATATAGTGTAGCTGATAGGTTCCAGTGCAGGGTGTTAGGTAGTGTGATAGGTTCTGCTGTCCATACATACATGCTACAGACATAGTGCTGTGATGTCACATTACATTAGATAGTTAGTTATCTTATATATATAATACAGATAGTTAGTGGGAGATAGTCAGTGTAGGTTAGATAGTGATATAGTGTAGCTGATAGGTTCCAGTGCAGGGTGTTAGGTAGTGTGATAGGTTCTGCTGTCCATACATACATGCTACAGACATAGTGCTGTGATGTCACATTACATTAGATAGTTAGTTATCTTATATATATAATACAGATAGTTAGTGGGAGATAGTCAGTGTAGGTTAGATAGTGATATAGTGTAGCTGATAGGTTCCAGTGCAGGGTGTTAGGTAGTGTGATAGGTTCTGCTGTCCATACATACATGCTACAGACATAGTGCTGTGATGTCACATTACATTAGATAGTTAGTTATCTTATATATATAATACAGATAGTTAGTGGGAGATAGTCAGTGTAGGTTAGATAGTGATATAGTGTAGCTGATAGGTTCCAGTGCAGGGTGTTAGGTAGTGTGATAGGTTCTGCTGTCCATACATACATGCTACAGACATAGTGCTGTGATGTCACATTACATTAGATAGTTAGTTATCTTATATATATAATACAGATAGTTAGTGGGAGATAGTCAGTGTAGGTTAGATAGTGATATAGTGTAGCTGATAGGTTCCAGTGCAGGGTGTTAGGTAGTGTGATAGGTTCTGCTGTCCATACATACATGCTACAGACATAGTGCTGTGATGTCACATTACATTAGATAGTTAGTTATCTTATATATATAATACAGATAGTTAGTGGGAGATAGTCAGTGTAGGTTAGATAGTGATATAGTGTAGCTGATAGGTTCCAGTGCAGGGTGTTAGGTAGTGTGATAGGTTCTGCTGTCCATACATACATGCTACAGACATAGTGCTGTGATGTCACATTACATTAGATAGTTAGTTATCTTATATATATAATACAGATAGTTAGTGGGAGATAGTCAGTGTAGGTTAGATAGTGATATAGTGTAGCTGATAGGTTCCAGTGCAGGGTGTTAGGTAGTGTGATAGGTTCTGCTGTCCATACATACATGCTACAGACATAGTGCTGTGATGTCACATTACATTAGATAGTTAGTTATCTTATATATATAATACAGATAGTTAGTGGGAGATAGTCAGTGTAGGTTAGATAGTGATATAGTGTAGCTGATAGGTTCCAGTGCAGGGTGTTAGGTAGTGTGATAGGTTCTGCTGTCCATACATACATGCTACAGACATAGTGCTGTGATGTCACATTACATTAGATAGTTAGTTATCTTCTATATATAATACAGATAGTTAGTGGGAGATAGTCAGTGTAGGTTAGATAGTGATATAGTGTAGCTGATAGGTTCCAGTGCAGGGTGTTAGGTAGTGTGATAGGTTCTGCTGTCCATACATACATGCTACAGACATAGTGCTGTGATGTCACATTACATTAGATAGTTAGTTATCTTATATATATAATACAGATAGTTAGTGGGAGATAGTCAGTGTAGGTTAGATAGTGATATAGTGTAGCTGATAGGTTCCAGTGCAGGGTGTTAGGTAGTGTGATAGGTTCTGCTGTCCATACATACATGCTACAGACATAGTGCTGTGATGTCACATTACATTAGATAGTTAGTTATCTTATATATATAATACAGATAGTTAGTGGGAGATAGTCAGTGTAGGTTAGATAGTGATATAGTGTAGCTGATAGGTTCCAGTGCAGGGTGTTAGGTAGTGTGATAGGTTCTGCTGTCCATACATACATGCTACAGACATAGTGCTGTGATGTCACATTACATTAGATAGTTAGTTATCTTATATATATAATACAGATAGTTAGTGGGAGATAGTCAGTGTAGGTTAGATAGTGATATAGTGTAGCTGATAGGTTCCAGTGCAGGGTGTTAGGTAGTGTGATAGGTTCTGCTGTCCATACATACATGCTACAGACATAGTGCTGTGATGTCACATTACATTAGATAGTTAGTTATCTTATATATATAATACAGATAGTTAGTGGGAGATAGTCAGTGTAGGTTAGATAGTGATATAGTGTAGCTGATAGGTTCCAGTGCAGGGTGTTAGGTAGTGTGATAGGTTCTGCTGTCCATACATACATGCTACAGACATAGTGCTGTGATGTCACATTACATTAGATAGTTAGTTATCTTATATATATAATACAGATAGTTAGTGGGAGATAGTCAGTGTAGGTTAGATAGTGATATAGTGTAGCTGATAGGTTCCAGTGCAGGGTGTTAGGTAGTGTGATAGGTTCTGCTGTCCATACATACATGCTACAGACATAGTGCTGTGATGTCACATTACATTAGATAGTTAGTTATCTTATATATATAATACAGATAGTTAGTGGGAGATAGTCAGTGTAGGTTAGATAGTGATATAGTGTAGCTGATAGGTTCCAGTGCAGGGTGTTAGGTAGTGTGATAGGTTCTGCTGTCCATACATACATGCTACAGACATAGTGCTGTGATGTCACATTACATTAGATAGTTAGTTATCTTATATATATAATACAGATAGTTAGTGGGAGATAGTCAGTGTAGGTTAGATAGTGATATAGTGTAGCTGATAGGTTCCAGTGCAGGGTGTTAGGTAGTGTGATAGGTTCTGCTGTCCATACATACATGCTACAGACATAGTGCTGTGATGTCACATTACATTAGATAGTTAGTTATCTTATATATATAATACAGATAGTTAGTGGGAGATAGTCAGTGTAGGTTAGATAGTGATATAGTGTAGCTGATAGGTTCCAGTGCAGGGTGTTAGGTAGTGTGATAGGTTCTGCTGTCCATACATACATGCTACAGACATAGTGCTGTGATGTCACATTACATTAGATAGTTAGTTATCTTATATATATAATACAGATAGTTAGTGGGAGATAGTCAGTGTAGGTTAGATAGTGATATAGTGTAGCTGATAGGTTCCAGTGCAGGGTGTTAGGTAGTGTGATAGGTTCTGCTGTCCATACATACATGCTACAGACATAGTGCTGTGATGTCACATTACATTAGATAGTTAGTTATCTTATATATATAATACAGATAGTTAGTGGGAGATAGTCAGTGTAGGTTAGATAGTGATATAGTGTAGCTGATAGGTTCCAGTGCAGGGTGTTAGGTAGTGTGATAGGTTCTGCTGTCCATACATACATGCTACAGACATAGTGCTGTGATGTCACATTACATTAGATAGTTAGTTATCTTATATATATAATACAGATAGTTAGTGGGAGATAGTCAGTGTAGGTTAGATAGTGATATAGTGTAGCTGATAGGTTCCAGTGCAGGGTGTTAGGTAGTGTGATAGGTTCTGCTGTCCATACATACATGCTACAGACATAGTGCTGTGATGTCACATTACATTAGATAGTTAGTTATCTTATATATATAATACAGATAGTTAGTGGGAGATAGTCAGTGTAGGTTAGATAGTGATATAGTGTAGCTGATAGGTTCCAGTGCAGGGTGTTAGGTAGTGTGATAGGTTCTGCTGTCCATACATACATGCTACAGACATAGTGCTGTGATGTCACATTACATTAGATAGTTAGTTATCTTATATATATAATACAGATAGTTAGTGGGAGATAGTCAGTGTAGGTTAGATAGTGATATAGTGTAGCTGATAGGTTCCAGTGCAGGGTGTTAGGTAGTGTGATAGGTTCTGCTGTCCATACATACATGCTACAGACATAGTGCTGTGATGTCACATTACATTAGATAGTTAGTTATCTTCTATATATAATACAGATAGTTAGTGGGAGATAGTCAGTGTAGGTTAGATAGTGATATAGTGTAGCTGATAGGTTCCAGTGCAGGGTGTTAGGTAGTGTGATAGGTTCTGCTGTCCATACATACATGCTACAGACATAGTGCTGTGATGTCACATTACATTAGATAGTTAGTTATCTTATATATATAATACAGATAGTTAGTGGGAGATAGTCAGTGTAGGTTAGATAGTGATATAGTGTAGCTGATAGGTTCCAGTGCAGGGTGTTAGGTAGTGTGATAGGTTCTGCTGTCCATACATACATGCTACAGACATAGTGCTGTGATGTCACATTACATTAGATAGTTAGTTATCTTCTATATATAATACAGATAGTTAGTGGGAGATAGTCAGTGTAGGTTAGATAGTGATATAGTGTAGCTGATAGGTTCCAGTGCAGGGTGTTAGGTAGTGTGATAGGTTCTGCTGTCCATACATACATGCTACAGACATAGTGCTGTGATGTCACATTACATTAGATAGTTAGTTATCTTATATATATAATACAGATAGTTAGTGGGAGATAGTCAGTGTAGGTTAGATAGTGATATAGTGTAGCTGATAGGTTCCAGTGCAGGGTGTTAGGTAGTGTGATAGGTTCTGCTGTCCATACATACATGCTACAGACATAGTGCTGTGATGTCACATTACATTAGATAGTTAGTTATCTTATATATATATAATACAGATAGTTAGTGGGAGATAGTCAGTGTAGGTTAGATAGTGATATAGTGTAGTTGATAGGCTCCAGTGCAGGGTGTTAGGTAGTGTGATAGGTTCTGCTGTCCATACATACATGCTACAGACATAGTGCTGTGATGTCACATTACATTAGATAGTTAGTTATCTTATATATATATATAATACAGATAGTTAGTGGGAGATAGTCAGTGTAGGTTAGATAGTGATATAGTGTAGCTGATAGGTTCCAGTGCAGGGTGTTAGGTAGTGTGATAGGTTCTGCTGTCCATACATACATGCTACAGACATAGTGCTGTGATGTCACATTACATTAGATAGTTAGTTATCTTCTATATATCATACAGATAGTTAGTGGGGGATAGTCAGAGTAGGTTAGATAGTGATATAGTGTAGCTGATAGGTTCCAGTGCAGGGTGTTAGGTAGTGTGATAGGTTCTGCTGTCCATACATACATGCTACAGACATAGTGCTGTGATGTCACATTACATTAGATAGTTAGTTAGTTATCTTATATATAATACAGATAGTTAGTGGGAGATAGTCAGTGTAGGTTAGATAGTGATATAGTGTAGCTGATAGGTTCCAGTGCAGGGTGTTAGGTAGTCAGACATAGTGCTGTGATGTCACAACAATACTTAGTGCACCAATCAATAATATGTAGTCAGACCTGCTAAACTGTGAAGTTGCCCATATTGCCCAAATATTCGCATCATTAATTGCTGATTTTCACAATCGCGAATATATCGGAGCGCTCTATCTGCATGTAAAGCTATTGTAATGTTCTCCGGTGCCAACCATTTTCTCCAGTCTCAGGAAACTTCTAGCAGCTTGAAAAATGTATCTATAGTGACCCACGCCTGTATTGCGTGCGCATATTACATTGCGATTTTCGCAATCAAGAAAATAACCACAAATTCACAAATATATGACGAATATTCTACTAAATATTCCAAAATATCGCGAATTTGAATATTGCCCCTGCCGCTCATCCCACCTTGGTAGCAGATTGACCAACCCTTGTTTCCCACACATGCCAGTGTACCCGTTTAGTGACTTCTCCCCCACCCTATCACCTCCACTGATGATGATGTTTGGTGATTGCTGATGATGTCATCATTCCGACACTCCTCTCAGTGCATTGTTTGTGCTTCTTGCAGGTCATAAATGAACAGCCCTTATGCCCAATATGAGCTGGAGTTTCCTAACCCGTCTCCTAGAGGAAATTCACAATCACTCCACTTTTGTGGGGAAGGTATGGCTGACCGTCCTCATCGTCTTCCGGATCGTCCTGACCGCAGTGGGCGGAGAATCCATCTACTCCGATGAACAGAGTAAATTCACGTGTAACACCAAGCAGCCGGGCTGTGATAACGTTTGCTATGATGCCTTTGCTCCGCTATCGCACGTGCGCTTCTGGGTCTTTCAGATCATCATGATTTCAGCTCCGTCCGTCATGTATCTGGGCTACGCCATTCACAGGATCGCCCGGATGTCGGAGGAGGACAGAAGAAAACATGGCCACAAGAAGAAATCCTTCTCAAGATGGAGGGCGGCTGAGAACGTAGAAGATCCAAGTGATGAAGAAGAGGAGCCTATGATCTACGAAGCTCCAGCAGAACCAGCGAAGGTGGAGAGTAAAGACAAGGAAAGCAAGAAGCATGATGGTCGGAGGCGGATAAAGGAGGAAGGCCTGATGAAGATCTATGTCTTCCAGCTCCTCTCCAGGGCTGTCTTCGAGGTTGGCTTCTTGGCCGGACAGTATTTCTTGTATGGTTTCCAGGTCCTTCCTTCCTTTAAGTGCAGCACCTCGCCATGTCCGCACACCGTGGATTGCTTTGTGTCCAGACCCACGGAGAAGACCATATTCTTGCTCATCATGTACGTGGTCAGCTGCCTGTGCCTAGTGCTGAATATTTGTGAGATGTTCCACCTCGGCATCGGCACCATCAGAGACGCCATCCGCAGCCGGAGGGATAACAGCCCCAGACAACCGCCCTACAACTACTCCTACCCAAAGAACATGTCATGTCCCCCGGAATACAATATGGTGGTCAAATCAGACAAGTCCACCAAACTCCCCAACAGTGTGATGGCGCATGAGCAGAACCTGGCCAACGTGGCCCAGGAGCATCAATGTATGAGCCCCAATGACAACCCGCCCTCAGACCTTACCTCCTTACATAAACATCTGAGGGTGGCCCAGGAGCAGCTGGACATCGCCTTCCAAACCTACAATTCTCAGGTCAATGGCCCAACATCCCGGACCAGTAGCCCAGCGTCCGGGGGGACAGTAGTGGAGCAGAACTGGGTCAATACTGCTCATGAAAAGCAAGGAGCGAGGCCCAAAGCCGGCTCAGATAAAGGCAGCACCAGCAGCAAGGACGGGAAGACCTCTGTGTGGATATAACCTGGAAGCTCCTCCGATCACTGCCGAAGCTGCGCACAAGTCTAACCCGTCTGCTTACATATCTACACTTCCAACCGGCGGCCGGGGGGAGGCCTAAGGATCCTTCAGGGGGTCCTGTTCTGTGGACCTGATCTGGAGACGCTGGAGCGTTTGCACATTTTGGGGTACAGATGGGGGAACCCCTGATTCTTCTCATGTTTCTAATTGTAACTTTTATTTGTACAAATTGTTTCTGTTTTTATAAAAAAAAAAAATCATTGAAACTTGACAACTCCAACATCTCCTCATTCCTGGGGTGTCAGGGGTTAACAGGTCTTACTTAGGTAAGGGGACCCCAAAACATAGAGGCCACCCCCAACACTGGTCACATGACCCCAAGAGAGGCATGGGGGGGGGGGAATAAAACCTACAGGAACCGTAATGGGCACGGATGCCACCCCTGATACAGCAAGGGGGGGGCCGCGGAGAAAATCCCCTGATATAGGGATACGTGAGCTTCTCTAAGACAGTATCACACAGAATAGGATTAGATACACAGCTCAACAGACAGTATCACACAGGGTAGGATTAGATACACAGCTCAGCAGACAGTATCACACAAGAGAGGATTAGATACACAGCTCAGCAGACAGTATCATACAGGAGAGGATTAGATACACAGCTCAGCAGGCAGTATCACACAGGAGAGGATTAGATACACAGCTCAGTGCCCTTCCCCTTTAATGCTAGGGCTACACGACGACATGTGTCGCGTGACATTTTGTCTCAACAATTTTTATAATGATAGTCTATGGTGTCGCACTGCGACATGTGACGTGCTATGACTGCGACGACAGTTGAAAAAAATCCATCCAAGATCGGGTCACAGTCGCAGCACGTCAACACCATAGACTATTATTAGATAAATTGTCTCTCGACACATGTCGAGTAGCCCTAGCCTAAAGCTGACCTACAGCAGTTAAGAAAAAATGTCTGGGTTGTTATGGAAACCTGGAGTAAGGGCCAGCTTCTATTGGCTGATAAGGGACATGTGACCGTGTGTATGGCAGTTGGGATATGAAGAGAAAGACTTGCAGGCTTGTATTGGCTAATGCAGGTCATTTTTTGGGAATATCTCAGGAACGCCAAGTCCTAGAGAGCCGAGACCCGGTCTAAAGCCTTCCCGGACACCGGATGTACCTGTGTGCCAAATTTGGTGAAGATCGGTCCAGTCGTTTGGTTGTGCATAAAGAACAGACAGACAGATGTCGGGACATGTACCGGCATGTTACCTCCGCGGTATTCTTTCCCGGATAGTAAGTGATGTGTGCGCCAGGTTTAGTAGAAATTAATCGATGAGTTTTTGAGCTACAGAGAAATATGTGTGCAGCGAAAAGAGTCGGAGCATCAAACTCCATGCAGCTGCTGCGTAGGCGCCGAGGACCCCCACAGGATTTATTTCCAGGTAGCAAGGGGTGTGTATACCAAGTGTCGCTGAAATCAATGGTTGTGTTTTTGAGTTATCGCGGAACATACATGAATATATACATATAAATACAGTACATACATCTATACATACAGTACATAGAGTACATACATATATACAGTACATAGAGTACATACAGTAAATACTTACACACATATATATATACACACATACACTCACCTAAAGAATTATTAGGACCCCCATACTAATACGGTGTCGGACCCCCTTTTGCCTTCAGAACTGCCTTAATTCTACGTGGCATTGATTCCACAAGGTGCTGATGGCATTCTTTAGAAATGTTGGCCCATATTGATAGGATGGCATCTTGCAGTTGATGGAGATTTGAGGGATGCACATCCAGGGCACGGAGCTCCCGTTCCACCACATCCCAAAGATGCTCTATTGGGGTGAGATCCGGTGACTGTGGGGCCATCTTAGTGCAGTGAACTCATTGTCATGTTCATTATCCTGCTGGAAGTAGCCATCAGAGGATGGGTGCATGGTGGTCATGAAGGGATGGACATGGGCAGAAACAATGCTCAGGTAGCCCGTGGCATTTAAACGAGTGTGTCCAGAAAACCTCCCCCACACCATTACACCACCACCACCAGCCTGCACAGTGGTAACAAGGCATGATGGATACGTGTTCTCATTCTGTTTACCCCAAATTCGGACTCTACCATTTGAATGTCTCAACAGAAATCGAGACTCATCAGACCAGGCAGCATTTTTCCAGTCTTCAACAGTCCAATTTTGGTGAGCTTGTGCAAATTGTAGCCTCTTTTTCCTATTTGTAGTGGAGATGAGTGGTACCCGGTGGGGTCTTCTGCTGTTGTAGCCTCTTTTTCCTATTTGTAGTGGAGATGAGTGGTGCCCGGTGGGGTCTTCTGCTGCTGTAGCCTCTTTTTCCTATTTGTAGTGGAGATGAGTGGTGCCCGGTGGGGTCTTCTGCTGCTGTAGCCTCTTTTTCCTATTTGCAGTGGAGATGAGTGGTACCCGGTGGGGTCTTCTGCTGTTGTAGCCTCTTTTTCCTATTTGTAGTGGTGATGAGTGGTACTCGGTGGGGTCTTCTGCTGTTGTAGCCTCTTTTTCCTATTTGTAGTGGAGATGAGGG
>JAKVIS010003919.1:0-15317 GCA_033119425.1 Bufotes viridis | reverse complement strand
GCCTGCCTCTTCTTAACTGGTTGCTTCTACTACTTTTAATAGAAGCTTGCTTTTTCCCCATGATATAAAAAAAAACTACTAATACGGAAGAGTGGATAGTGTGCCTTTAGGACAAAGTTAGTTCCAGTAAAGAATTGGACACTGAGAGTGAGCTTTTCCTCTCCATAAAATTTGTAGACAAGTGTTTTTCTCATTTCATTAACTAAATTGGGTTTAAAACCTGGTAATCTCGCTATGAAGTCTAGTATGAGAAGATATCCGTGGCACTGACCAGAAAACAAATGCATTTTCGTCACCAGTATTTAGGCTTTGGTTCTATCTACATATATGTATAAATACTCGAATGAACAGAAAAAAGATCTGTGTAATGATCTTTCTGTACCTAAGCCTAAATCCAGGATCAATAGGCATCCACTGTGTCTACGGGGAAGATTTCACTATCATTAAACATGAGGATTCTCTCCAGTAAGTGGAGTGAGAATATGGACCTTTCCAACACAAAATGTTGAGATCCTTGATTTGTTAAAAGTCCAATAGTTACCCGGCTGGCTTTTATTCAGCCATGGGATATTCAGAACTGGTTTAAGAAGATATTTTGTTTTCCATATTGGCGATCAGGAAGGAGTTTATCCTCCTAATTAGACTGGATCTGACTTGCCAATAAAACCATGACCTCAAGCTGATCTAAAGACATGCCATCAGCAATTAATAAGGTATTTTCCGCTACTCAAGTCAATCCAAAAGGGGCTTCTGATCTCAATGTGCTTAAAAACGCCCTTCCTTGTCATATGGAGTCAGACATGGTACCATTGTGCCATGACATCATGCAGTCAAAAATAGTTTGAGGTACAATTGCTGCTTAAGACTGATGTATGGTCCTTTGATGTTACTGTCAAGCAAAATATCTTAGTTAAAAACACCTTCAACACTTTCTTTAACCTAAAATGACAAACTGCTCAGAATTTTCAAGCTTAAGAAAAGTTAACGCCATGCCAAATTGTATTCTTTCTTCTTAAGAGAGCAAGGGGCACAGGTTGTAAATAGCAGGTTAAGGGTCATGATCTTTACTCATTCTACGATGAAAAATATAACTGACCCCGACGTGATTTGAACACGCAACCTTCTGATCTGGAGTCAGACGCGCTACCGTTGCGCCCACGAGGTCAAGGAATGACTTTTGTGCTGGCCTTCACCATCACCACTGTACCTGTGAAGAAATCATAACCCCTGCTAATTCTAAATGACTGATAAACCAGTTTTAAAAGATGCCAATTTTTCCCACAATCCCTACTGCAAAGACCAAGAAGGATTGCACTTTGTGTCATTAAGGTGAAGGCATTTCTAGTAAATAATGTCACTCTAGTTAAGAAAATTGTTTCTGTAGTACTCATGCCATGATCAAAAGGACACCTGACAACAAAAATAACATGGCTAAAACAACTTAAACCCATTATTTAACCTAAGTTGACAAACTGCTCAGAATTTTCAGGCTTAAGGAAAGTTAACATCATGGCAAACTATACTCTTTTAAGAGAGCAATGGGAAACGGTTGAAGTTAGCAGGTTAAGGGCCATGCTTTTACTCATTCTATAACGAAAACATAACTAACCCTGACGTGATTTGAAGACGCAAACTTCTGATTTAAAGTCAGACGCGCTACCATTGCGCCACAAGTTCCAAAGACTGTGTTTCGATGGGACCTTAACCATCACAAATGTCTGCTGAAGAAATGTTAATGCCCTCTTAATTCAAAAGGACTAATAAAATCCTTTTAAAAGAAGCCAATTTTGCCAACAATCCCCACTGCAATGAACAAGAAGGATTGCTCTTTGTGCCATTAAGGTGAAGGGATTTCTAGTAAATAATGTGACTCTAGTTAAGAAAAATGTTTGTATAGTACTCACTTGGTAATAAAAAGGACAGCTGGCCACTATATAATAGACACGCACAACTTTCTGACACGCGACCCTTAAACTACAAGTTCAGTCAACACATAGCTTTCTGACCCTTTTTCTCTCCAATGCCTCTTTGACAAAATGCCCACTGCCTGCCTCTTCTAACTGGTTGCTCTACTACTTTTAATAGAAGCTTGCTTTTTCCCCATGATGTAAAAAAACTACTAATACGGAAGAGTGGATAGTGTGCCTTTAGGACAAAGTTAGTTCCAGTAAAGAATTGGACACTGAGAGTGAGCTTTTCCTCTCCATAAAATTTGTGGACAAGTGTTTTTCTCATTTCATTAACTAAATTGGGTTTAAAACCTGGTAATCTCGCTATGAAGTCTAGTATGAGAAGATATCCGTGGCACTGACCAGAAAACTAATGCGTTTTCGTCACCAGTATTTAGGCTTTGGTTCTATCTACATATATGTATAAATACTCGAATGAACAGTAGAAAGATCTGTGTAATGATCTTTCTGTACCTAAGCCTAAATCCAGGATCAATAGGCATCCACTGTGTCTACGGGGAAGATTTCACTATCATTAAACATGAGGATTCTCTCCAGTAAGTGGAGTGAGAATATGGACCTTTCCAACACAAAATGTTGAGATCCTTGATTTGTTAAAAAGTCCAATAGTTACCCGGCTGGCTTTTATTCAGCCATGGGATATTCAGAACTGGTTTAAGAAGATATTTTGTTTTCCATATTGGCGATCAGGAAGGAGTTTATCCTCCTAATTAGACTGGATCTGACTTGCCAATAAAACCATGACCTCAAGCTGATCTAAAGACATGCCATCAGCAATTAATAAGGTATTTTCCGCTACTCAAGTCAATCCAAAAGGGGCTTCTGATCTCAATGTGCTTAAAAACGCCCTTCCTTGTCATATGGAGTCAGACATGGTACCATTGTGCCATGACATCATGCAGTCAAAAATAGTTTGAGGTACAATTGCTGCTTAAGACTGATGTATGGTCCTTTTGATGTTACTGTCAAGCAAAATATCTTAGTTAAAAACACCTTCAACACTTTCTTTAACCTAAAATGACAAACTGCTCAGAATTTTCAAGCTTAAGAAAAGTTAACGTCATGCCAAATTGTATTCTTTCTTCTTAAGAGAGCAAGGGCACAGGTTGTAAATAGCAGGTTAAGGGTCATGATCTTTACTCATTCTACGATGAAAAATATAACTGACCCCGACGTGATTTGAACACGCAACCTTCTGATCTGGAGTCAGACGCGCTACCGTTGCGCCCACGAGGTCAAGGAATGACTTTTGTGCTGGCCTTCACCATCACCACTGTACCTGTGAAGAAATCATAACCCCTGCTAATTCTAAATGACTGATAAACCAGTTTTAAAAGATGCCAATTTTTCCCACAATCCCTACTGCAAAGACCAAGAAGGATTGCACTTTGTGTCATTAAGGTGAAGGCATTTCTAGTAAATAATGTCACTCTAGTTAAGAAAATTGTTTCTGTAGTACTCATGCCATGATCAAAAGGACACCTGACAACAAAAATAACATAGCTAAAACAACTTAAACCCATTATTTAACCTAAGTTGACAAACTGCTCAGAATTTTCAGGCTTAAGGAAAGTTAACATCATGGCAAACTATACTCTTTTTAAGAGAGCAATGGGAAACGGTTGAAGTTAGCAGGTTAAGGGCCATGCTTTTTACTCATTCTATAACGAAAACATAACTAACCCTGACGTGATTTGAAGACGCAAACTTCTGATTTAAAGTCAGACGCGCTACCATTGCGCCACAAGTTCCAAAGACTGTGTTTGGATGGGACCTTAACCATCACAAATGTCTGCTGAAGAAATGTTAATACCCTCTTAATTCAAAAGGACTAATAAAATCCTTTTAAAAGAAGCCAATTTTGCCAACAATCCCCACTGCAATGAACAAGAAGGATTGCTCTTTGTGCCATTAAGGTGAAGGGATTTCTAGTAAATAATGTGACTCTAGTTAAGAAAAATGTTTCTATAGTACTCACTTGGTAATAAAAAGGACAGCTGGCCACTATATAATAGACACGCACAACTTTCTGACACGCGACCCTTAAACTACAAGTTCAGTCAACACATAGCTTTCTGACCCTTTTTCTCTCCAATGCCTCTTTGACAAAATGCCCACTGCCTGCCTCTTCTAACTGGTTGCTCTACTACTTTTAATAGAAGCTTGCTTTTTCCCCATGATGTAAAAAAACTACTAATACGGAAGAGTGGATAGTGTGCCTTTAGGACAAAGTTAGTTCCAGTAAAGAATTGGACACTGAGAGTGAGCTTTTCCTCTCCATAAAATTTGTGGACAAGTGTTTTTCTCATTTCATTAACTAAATTGGGTTTAAAACCTGGTAATCTCGCTATGAAGTCTAGTATGAGAAGATATCCGTGGCACTGACCAGAAAACTAATGCGTTTTCGTCACCAGTATTTAGGCTTTGGTTCTATCTACATATATGTATAAATACTGAATGAACAGTAGAAAGATCTGTGTAATGATCTTTCTGTACCTAAGCCTAAATCCAGGATCAATAGGCATCCACTGTGTCTACGGGGAAGATTTCACTATCATTAAACATGAGGATTCTCTCCAGTAAGTGGAGTGAGAATATGGACCTTTCCAACACAAAATGTTGAGATCCTTGATTTGTTAAAAGTCCAATAGTTACCCGGCTGGCTTTTATTCAGCCATGGGATATTCAGAACTGGTTTAAGAAGATATTTTGTTTTCCATATTGGCGATCAGGAAGGAGTTTATCCTCCTAATTAGACTGGATCTGACTTGCCAATAAAACCATGACCTCAAGCTGATCTAAAGACATGCCATCAGCAATTAATAAGGTATTTTCCGCTACTCAAGTCAATCCAAAAGGGGCTTCTGATCTCAATGTGCTTAAAAACGCCCTTCCTTGTCATATGGAGTCAGACATGGTACCATTGTGCCATGACATCATGCAGTCAAAAATAGTTTGAGGTACAATTGCTGCTTAAGACTGATGTATGGTCCTTTTGATGTTACTGTCAAGCAAAATATCTTAGTTAAAAACACCTTCAACACTTTCTTTAACCTAAAATGACAAACTGCTCAGAATTTTCAAGCTTAAGAAAAGTTAACGTCATGCCAAATTGTATTCTTTCTTCTTAAGAGAGCAAGGGGCACAGGTTGTAAATAGCAGGTTAAGGGTCATGATCTTTACTCATTCTACGATGAAAATATAACTGACCCCGACGTGATTTGAACACGCAACCTTCTGATCTGGAGTCAGACGCGCTACCGTTGCGCCACGAGGTCAAGGAATGACTTTTGTGCTGGCCTTCACCATCACCACTGTACCTGTGAAGAAATCATAACCCCTGCTAATTCTAAATGACTGATAAACCAGTTTTAAAAGATGCCAATTTTTCCCACAATCCCTACTGCAAAGACCAAGAAGGATTGCACTTTGTGTCATTAAGGTGAAGGCATTTCTAGTAAATAATGTCACTCTAGTTAAGAAAATTGTTTCTGTAGTACTCATGCCATGATCAAAAGGACACCTGACAACAAAAATAACATAGCTAAAACAACTTAAACCCATTATTTAACCTAAGTTGACAAACTGCTCAGAATTTTCAGGCTTAAGGAAAGTTAACATCATGGCAAACTATACTCTTTTTAAGAGAGCAATGGGAAACGGTTGAAGTTAGCAGGTTAAGGGCCATGCTTTTTACTCATTCTATAACGAAAACATAACTAACCCTGACGTGATTTGAAGACGCAAACTTCTGATTTAAAGTCAGACGCGCTACCATTGCGCCACAAGTTCCAAAGACTGTGTTTGGATGGGACCTTAACCATCACAAATGTCTGCTGAAGAAATGTTAATACCCTCTTAATTCAAAAGGACTAATAAAATCCTTTTAAAAGAAGCCAATTTTGCCAACAATCCCCACTGCAATGAACAAGAAGGATTGCTCTTTGTGCCATTAAGGTGAAGGGATTTCTAGTAAATAATGTGACTCTAGTTAAGAAAAATGTTTCTATAGTACTCACTTGGTAATAAAAAGGACAGCTGGCCACTATATAATAGACACGCACAACTTTCTGACACGCGACCCTTAAACTACAAGTTCAGTCAACACATAGCTTTCTGACCCTTTTTCTCTCCAATGCCTCTTTGACAAAATGCCCACTGCCTGCCTCTTCTAACTGGTTGCTCTACTACTTTTAATAGAAGCTTGCTTTTTCCCCATGATGTAAAAAAACTACTAATACGGAAGAGTGGATAGTGTGCCTTTAGGACAAAGTTAGTTCCAGTAAAGAATTGGACACTGAGAGTGAGCTTTTCCTCTCCATAAAATTTGTGGACAAGTGTTTTTCTCATTTCATTAACTAAATTGGGTTTAAAACCTGGTAATCTCGCTATGAAGTCTAGTATGAGAAGATATCCGTGGCACTGACCAGAAAACGAATGCATTTTCGTCACCAGTATTTAGGCTTTGGTTCTATCTACATATACAGTGGAGGAAATAATTATTTGACCCCTCACTGATTTTGTAAGTTTGTCCAATGACAAAGAAATGAAAAGTCTCAGAACAGTATCATTTCAATGGTAGGTTTATTGTAACAGTGGCAGATAGCACATCAAAAGGAAAATCGAAAAAATAACTTTAAATAAAAGATAGCAACTGATTTGCATTTCATTGGAGTGAAATAAGTATTTGAACCCTCTAACAAAAAAGACTTAATACTTGGTGGAAAAACCCTTGTTTGCAAGCACAGAGGTCAAACGTTTCTTGTAATTGATGACCAAGTTTGCGCACATTTTAGGAGGAATGTTGGTCCACTCCTCTTTGCAGATCATCTCTAAATCCCTAAGGTTTCGAGGCTGTCTCTGTGCAACTCTGAGCTTGAGCTCCCTCCATAGGTTTTCGATTGGATTAAGGTCCGGAGACTGACTAGGCCACTCCATGACCTTAATGTGCTTCTTCTTGAGCCACTCCTTTGTTGCCTTTGCTGTATGTTTTGGGTCATTGTCGTGCTGGAACACCCATCCACGACCCATTTTCAGTTTCCTGGCAGAGGGAAGGAGGTTGTCGCTCAGGATTTCACGATACATGGCTCCGCTCCATTTTCCCGTTAATGCGAATAAGTTGTCCTGTGCCCTTAGCAGAAAAACACCCCCAAAGCAAAATGTTTCCACCCCCATGCTTGACGGTGGGGACGGTGTTTTGGGGGTCATAGGCAGCATTTTTCTTCCTCCAAACACAGCGAGTTGAGTTAATGCCAAAGAGCTCTATTTTGGTCTCATCAGACCACAGCACCTTCTCCCAGTCACTCTCTGAATCATTCAGGTGTTCATTGGCAAACTTCAGACGGGCCTGCACATGTGCCTTCCTGAGCAGGGGGACCTTGCGAGCCCTGCAGGATTTTAATCCATTGCGGTGTAATGTGTTTCCAATGGTTTTCTTGGTGACTGTGGTCCCTGCTAATTTGAGGTCATTAACTAACTCCTCCCGTGTAGTTCTAGGATGCTTTTTCACCTTTCTCAGAACCATTGACACCCCACGAGGTGAGATCTTGCGTGGAGCCCCAGAGCGAGGTCGATTGATGGTCATTTTGTGCTCCTTCCATTTTCGAACAATCGCACCAACAGTTGTCACCTTCTCTCCCAGCTTCTTGCTAATGGTTTTGTAGCCCATTCCAGCCTTGTGCAGGTCTACAATTTTGTCTCTGACATCCTTGGACAGCTCTTTGGTCTTTCCCATGTTGGAGAGTTTGGAGTCTGCTTGATTGATTGATTCTGTGGACAGGTGTCTTTTATACAGGTGACTAGTTAAGACAGGTGTCCTTAATGAGGGTGACTAATTGAGTAGAAGTGTCTAACCACTCTGTGGGAGCCAGAACTCTTAATGGTTGGTAGGGGTTCAAATACTTATTTCACTCAATGAAATGCAAATCAGTTGCTATCTTTTATTTAAAGTTATTTTTTCGATTTTCCTTTTGATGTGCTATCTGCCACTGTTACAATAAACCTACCATTGAAATGATACTGTTCTGAGACTTTTCATTTCTTTGTCATTGGACAAACTTACAAAATCAGTGAGGGGTCAAATAATTATTTCCTCCACTGTATGTATAAATACTCGAATGAACAGTAGAAAGATCTGTGTAATGATCTTTCTGTACCTAAGCCTAAATCCAGGATCAATAGGCATCCACTGTGTCTATGGGGAAGATTTCACTATCATTAAACATGAGGATTCTCTCCAGTAAGTGGAGTGAGAATATGGGCCTTTCCAACACAAAATGTTGAGATCCTTGATTTGTTAAAAAGTCCAATAGTTACCCGGCTGGCTTTTATTCAGCCATGGGATATTCAGAACTGGTTTAAGAAGATATTTTGTTTTCCATATTGGCGATCAGGAAGGAGTTTATCCTCCTAATTAGACTGGATCTGACTTGCCAATAAAACCATGACCTCAAGCTGATCTAAAGACATGCCATCAGCAATTAATAAGGTATTTTCCGCTACTCAAGTCAATCCAAAAGGGGCTTCTGATCTCAATGTGCTTAAAAACGCCCTTCCTTGTCATATGGAGTCAGACATGGTACCATTGTGCCATGACATCATGCAGTCAAAAATAGTTTGAGGTACAATTGCTGCTTAAGACTGATGTATGGTCCTTTTGATGTTACTGTCAAGCAAAATATCTTAGTTAAAAACACCTTCAACACTTTCTTTAACCTAAAATGACAAACTGCTCAGAATTTTCAAGCTTAAGAAAAGTTAACGTCATGCCAAATTGTATTCTTTCTTCTTAAGAGAGCAAGGGGCACAGGTTGTAAATAGCAGGTTAAGGGTCATGATCTTTACTCATTCTACGATGAAAAATATAACTGACCCCGACGTGATTTGAACACGCAACCTTCTGATCTGGAGTCAGACGCGCTACCGTTGCGCCACGAGGTCAAGGAATGACTTTTGTGCTGGCCTTCACCATCACCACTGTACCTGTGAAGAAATCATAACCCCCTGCTAATTCTAAATGACTGATAAACCAGTTTTAAAAGATGCCAATTTTTCCCACAATCCCTACTGCAAAGACCAAGAAGGATTGCACTTTGTGTCATTAAGGTGAAGGCATTTCTAGTAACTAATGTCAGTCTAGTTAAGAAAATTGTTTCTGTTGTACTCATGCCATGATCAAAAGGACACCTGACAACAAAAATAACATAGCTAAAACAACTTAAACCCATTATTTAACCTAAGTTGACAAACTGCTCAGAATTTTCAGGCTTAAGGAAAGTTAACATCATGGCAAACTATACTCATTTTTAAGAGAGCAATGGGAAACGGTTGAAGTAAGCAGGTTAAGGGCCATGCTTTTTACTCATTCTATAACGAAAACATAACTAACCCTGACGTGATTTGAACACGCAAACTAATGATTAAAAGTCAGACGCGCTAGCATTGTGCCACAAGTTCCAAAGACTGTGTTTGGTTGGGACCTTAACCATCACAAATGTCTGCTGAAGGAATGTTAATACCCTCTTAATTCAAAAGGACTAATAAAATCCTTTTGAAAGAAGCCAATTTTGCCAACAATTCCCACTGCAATGAACAAGAAGGATTGCTCTTTGTGCCAATAAGGTGAAGGGATTTCTAGTAAATAATGTGACTCTAGTTAAACAAAGTGTTTCTGTAGTACTCACTTGGTAATAAAAAGGACAGCTGGCCACTATATGATAGACACGCACAACTTTCTGACACGCTACTCTTACGCTAAAAGTTCAGTCAACACATAGCTTTCTGAACCTTTTTCTCTCCAATGCCTTTTTGACAAAATGCCCACTGCCTGCCTCTTCTAACTGGTTGCTCTACTACTTTTAATAGAAGCTTGCTTTTTCCCCATGATGTAAAAAAAAACTACTAATACGGAAGAGTGGATAGTGTGCCTTTAGGACAAAGTTAGTTCCAGTAAAGAATTGGACACTGAGAGTGAGCTTTTCCTCTCCATAAAATTTGTGGACAAGTGTTTTTCTCATTTCATTAACTAAATTGGGTTTAAAACCTGGTAATCTCGCTATGAAGTCTAGTATGAGAAGATATCCGTGGCACTGACCAGAAAACGAATGCATTTTCGTCACCAGTATTTAGGCTTTGGTTCTATCTACATATACAGTGGAGGAAATAATTATTTGACCCCTCACTGATTTTGTAAGTTTGTCCAATGACAAAGAAATGAAAAGTCTCAGAACAGTATCATTTCAATGGTAGGTTTATTGTAACAGTGGCAGATAGCACATCAAAAGGAAAATCGAAAAAATAACTTTAAATAAAAGATAGCAACTGATTTGCATTTCATTGAGTGAAATAAGTATTTGAACCCTCTAACAAAAAAAGACTTAATACTTGGTGGAAAAACCCTTGTTTGCAAGCACAGAGGTCAAACGTTTCTTGTAATTGATGACCAAGTTTGCGCACATTTTAGGAGGAATGTTGGTCCACTCCTCTTTGCAGATCATCTCTAAATCCCTAAGGTTTCGAGGCTGTCTCTGTGCAACTCTGAGCTTGAGCTCCCTCCATAGGTTTTCGATTGGATTAAGGTCCGGAGACTGACTAGGCCACTCCATGACCTTAATGTGCTTCTTCTTGAGCCACTCCTTTGTTGCCTTTGCTGTATGTTTTGGGTCATTGTCGTGCTGGAACACCCATCCACGACCCATTTTCAGTTTCCTGGCAGAGGGAAGGAGGTTGTCGCTCAGGATTTCACGATACATGGCTCCGTCCATTTTCCCGTTAATGCGAATAAGTTGTCCTGTGCCCTTAGCAGAAAAACACCCCCAAAGCAAAATGTTTCCACCCCCATGCTTGACGGTGGGGACGGTGTTTTGGGGGTCATAGGCAGCATTTTTCTTCCTCCAAACACAGCGAGTTGAGTTAATGCCAAAGAGCTCTATTTTGGTCTCATCAGACCACAGCACCTTCTCCCAGTCACTCTCTGAATCATTCAGGTGTTCATTGGCAAACTTCAGACGGGCCTGCACATGTGCCTTCCTGAGCAGGGGGACCTTGCGAGCCCTGCAGGATTTTAATCCATTGCGGTGTAATGTGTTTCCAATGGTTTTCTTGGTGACTGTGGTCCCTGCTAATTTGAGGTCATTAACTAACTCCTCCCGTGTAGTTCTAGGATGCTTTTTCACCTTTCTCAGAACCATTGACACCCCACGAGGTGAGATCTTGCGTGGAGCCCCAGAGCGAGGTCGATTGATGGTCATTTTGTGCTCCTTCCATTTTCGAACAATCGCACCAACAGTTGTCACCTTCTCTCCCAGCTTCTTGCTAATGGTTTTGTAGCCCATTCCAGCCTTGTGCAGGTCTACAATTTTGTCTCTGACATCCTTGGACAGCTCTTTGGTCTTTCCCATGTTGGAGAGTTTGGAGTCTGCTTGATTGATTGATTCTGTGGACAGGTGTCTTTTATACAGGTGACTAGTTAAGACAGGTGTCCTTAATGAGGGTGACTAATTGAGTAGAAGTGTCTAACCACTCTGTGGGAGCCAGAACTCTTAATGGTTGGTAGGGGGTTCAAATACTTATTTCACTCAATGAAATGCAAATCAGTTGCTATCTTTTATTTAAAGTTATTTTTTCGATTTTCCTTTTGATGTGCTATCTGCCACTGTTACAATAAACCTACCATTGAAATGATACTGTTCTGAGACTTTTCATTTCTTTGTCATTGGACAAACTTACAAAAATCAGTGAGGGGTCAAATAATTATTTCCTCCACTGTATGTATAAATACTCGAATGAACAGTAGAAAGATCTGTGTAATGATCTTTCTGTACCTAAGCCTAAATCCAGGATCAATAGGCATCCACTGTGTCTATGGGGAAGATTTCACTATCATTAAACATGAGGATTCTCTCCAGTAAGTGGAGTGAGAATATGGACCTTTCCAACACAAAATGTTGAGATCCTTGATTTGTTAAAAAGTCCAATAGTTACCCGGCTGGCTTTTATTCAGCCATGGGATATTCAGAACTGGTTTAAGAAGATATTTTGTTTTCCATATTGGCGATCAGGAAGGAGTTTATCCTCCTAATTAGACTGGATCTGACTTGCCAATAAAACCATGACCTCAAGCTGATCTAAAGACATGCCATCAGCAATTAATAAGGTATTTTCCGCTACTCAAGTCAATCCAAAAGGGGCTTCTGATCTCAATGTGCTTAAAAACGCCCTTCCTTGTCATATGGAGTCAGACATGGTACCATTGTGCCATGACATCATGCAGTCAAAAATAGTTTGAGGTACAATTGCTGCTTAAGACTGATGTATGGTCCTTTTGATGTTACTGTCAAGCAAAATATCTTAGTTAAAAACACCTTCAACACTTTCTTTAACCTAAAATGACAAACTGCTCAGAATTTTCAAGCTTAAGAAAAGTTAACGTCATGCCAAATTGTATTCTTTCTTCTTAAGAGAGCAAGGGGCACAGGTTGTAAATAGCAGGTTAAGGGTCATGATCTTTACTCATTCTACGATGAAAAATATAACTGACCCAGACGTGATTTGAACACGCAACTTTCTGATCTGGAGTCAGACGCGCTACCGTTGCACCACGAGGTCAATGAATGACTTTTGTGCTGGCCTTCACTATCACCACTGTACCTGTGAAGAAATCATAACCCCCTGCTAATTCTAAATGACTGATAAACCAGTTTTAAAAGATGCCAATTTTTCCCACAATCCCTACTGCAAAGACCAAGAAGGATTGCACTTTGTGTCATTAAGGTGAAGGCATTTCTAGTAAATAATGTCACTCTAGTTAAGAAAATTGTTTCTGTAGTACTCATGCCATGATCAAAAGGACACCTGACAACAAAAATAACATAGCTAAAACAACTTAAACCCATTATTTAACCTAAGTTGACAAACTGCTCAGAATTTTCAGGCTTAAGGAAAGTTAACATCATGGCAAACTATACTCTTTTTAAGAGAGCAATGGGAAACGGTTGAAGTTAGCAGGTTAAGGGCCATGCTTTTACTCATTCTATAACGAAAACATAACTAACCCTGACGTGATTTGAAGACGCAAACTTCTGATTTAAAGTCAGACGCGCTACCATTGCGCCACAAGTTCCAAAGACTGTGTTTGGATGGGACCTTAACCATCACAAATGTCTGCTGAAGAAATGTTAATACCCTCTTAATTCAAAAGGACTAATAAAATCCTTTTAAAAGAAGCCAATTTTGCCAACAATCCCCACTGCAATGAACAAGAAGGATTGCTCTTTGTGCCATTAAGGTGAAGGGATTTCTAGTAAATAATGTGACTCTAGTTAAGAAAAATGTTTCTATAGTACTCACTTGGTAATAAAAAGGACAGCTGGCCACTATATAATAGACACGCACAACTTTCTGACACGCGACCCTTAAACTACAAGTTCAGTCAACACATAGCTTTCTGACCCTTTTTCTCTCCAATGCCTCTTTGACAAAATGCCCACTGCCTGCCTCTTCTAACTGGTTGCTCTACTACTTTTAATAGAAGCTTGCTTTTTCCCCATGATGTAAAAAAAAACTATTAATACGGAAGAGTGGATAGTGTGCCTTTAGGACAAAGTTAGTTCCAGTAAAGAATTGGACACTGAGAGTGAGCTTTTCCTCTCCATAAAATTTGTGGACAAGTGTTTTTCTCATTTCATTAACTAAATTGGGTTTAAAACCTGGTAATCTCGCTATGAAGTCTAGTATGAGAAGATATCCGTGGCACTGACCAGAAAACTAATGCGTTTTCGCCACCAGTATTTAGGCTTTGGTTCTATCTACATATATGTATAAATACTGAATGAACAGTAGAAAGATCTGTGTAATGATCTTTCTGTACCTAAGCCTAAATCCAGGATCAATAGGCATCCACTGTGTCTACGGGGAAGATTTCACTATCATTAAACATGAGGATTCTCTCCAGTAAGTGGAGTGAGAATATGGACCTTTCCAACACAAAATGTTGAGATCCTTGATTTGTTAAAAAGTCCAATAGTTACCCGGCTGGCTTTTATTCAGCCATGGGATATTCAGAACTGGTTTAAGAAGATATTTTGTTTTCCATATTGGCGATCAGGAAGGAGTTTATCCTCCTAATTAGACTGGATCTGACTTGCCAATAAAACCATGACCTCAAGCTGATCTAAAGACATGCCATCAGCAATTAATAAGGTATTTTCCGCTACTCAAGTCAATCCAAAAGGGGCTTCTGATCTCAATGTGCTTAAAAACGCCCTTCCTTGTCATATGGAGTCAGACATGGTACCATTGTGCCATGACATCATGCAGTCAAAAATAGTTTGAGGTACAATTGCTGCTTAAGACTGATGTATGGTCCTTTTGATGTTACTGTCAAGCAAAATATCTTAGTTAAAAACACCTTCAACACTTTCTTTAACCTAAAATGACAAACTGCTCAGAATTTTCAAGCTTAAGAAAAGTTAACGTCATGCCAAATTGTATTCTTTCTTCTTAAGAGAGCAAGGGGCACAGGTTGTAAATAGCAGGTTAAGGGTCATGATCTTTACTCATTCTACGATGAAAATATAACTGACCCCGACGTGATTTGAACACGCAACCTTCTGATCTGGAGTCAGACGCGCTACCGTTGCGCCACGAGGTCAAGGAATGACTTTTGTGCTGGCCTTCACCATCACCACTGTACCTGTGAAGAAATCATAACCCCTGCTAATTCTAAATGACTGATAAACCAGTTTTAAAAGATGCCAATTTTTCCCACAATCCCTACTGCAAAGACCAAGAAGGATTGCACTTTGTGTCATTAAGGTGAAGGCATTTCTAGTAAATAATGTCACTCTAGTTAAGAAAATTGTTTCTGTAGTACTCATGCCATGATCAAAAGGACACCTGACAACAAAAATAACATAGCTAAAACAACTTAAACCCATTATTTAACCTAAGTTGACAAACTGCTCAGAATTTTCAGGCTTAAGGAAAGTTAACATCATGGCAAACTATACTCTTTTAAGAGAGCAATGGGAAACGGTTGAAGTTAGCAGGTTAAGGGCCATGCTTTTTACTCATTCTATAATGAAAACATAACTAACCCTGACGTGATTTGAAGACGCAAACTTCTGATTTAAAGTCAGACGCGCTACCATTGTGCCACAAGTTCCAAAGACTGTTTGGATGGGACCTTAACCATCACAAATGTCTGCTGAAGAAATGTTAATACCCTCTTAATTCAAAAGGACTAATAAAATCCTTTTAAAAGAAGCCAATTTTGCCAACAATCCCCACTGCAATGAACAAGAAGGATTGCTCTTTGTGCCATTAAGGTGAAGGGATTTCTAGTAAATA
>JAKVIS010003918.1:0-15290 GCA_033119425.1 Bufotes viridis | reverse complement strand
CCGTCACTGGCCAGGCTTATGCGGAGCGCTCAGGGCTAGGAGACACTGAAACGCCTCTGCACTGGCCCTCCCTCAGGGGGTACATCAGGGCATGAAAAACAAGTATCTGCTCACACAGGGCTGCTTCACGCGTCCGGTGAAGTAGCTGAAGCAGGTGAGAGGCCTCATGTCCAGCTTCTCGTTGTTTCCCTGTCATGGGAGCGGGGACATCTCCAGTAGATGTTGTAGGCTTTGGAAGAAAGTGAAATTAGTGCCATCAGTAGGAACCTTTTAATTACAAGGCACCCTCAGACCGCACATGCGGAAGATAACAAAACTACTCTCAGTCCATGGCTTTGATCGAGTAGTGGCTGGTCACCATTACTTTTTATCATACATGTATCCATTCCACACAATCGACCACTACAACACCACTTAATCTGGCTATAAGTAAAAGATTTCAGTCAGCCATTTTCCAGACCACTTGCCATTCCTGGTTGGTCTGTGAAGGTTGTAAATTAAACAGTCAAATTGTTGCCTGGTCCAACATCAAAGATACCTTGGGCCATCTACGATTCTGAAGGCCACTCTCCATCTTTACAGAACATGTACACATCCATTTTTAATTGTAGTCTGTTTTCATTGTACAAAAGGAACATGCCTTCTAGAAACCGACTCTAGTAGTGAGGTATTGACGGTAAAGAGACCAAATTTGGTTGTCATCTGCCAGACCATTGGGGCCAGTGGCGGATTATAATTGGGGCGTTCGGGTCGGTCGCCCCGGGCCCGGCATCGCTGGGGGGCCCAGCGCCGACCCGAACACCCACGTACTGCGGCGGGGCATGGGAGCGTATAGTTCCCTGCCCTGCCGCCTATCACCGCCATAGGCTTCAGGCCTAGTAGGCCTGAGGCCTGTGTGGTGGTAGAAGCCCGGCGTGCGCGATGACATCATCGTGCGGCACGCGTGATGACGTCATCGCGCACCTGTATGGTGGAGCTCGCGCACGCTCTGATGTACGTGCGCGCCTGCCACACCATTCAGCATACAGGTAAGTATTACCTTTTTTTTTTTATGTGTATGTGCTAACTTGGGGGGAGATATTAAGGGACAGTGGGGCAAATTAGTTAATGGATGGCAGTTGTGGGGGAAAATTAATGGATGGCAGTATGGGGGCAAATAAATTAATGGATGGCAGTGTGGGGGCAAATAAATTAATGGATGGCAGTGTGGGGGCAAATTATAGGATGGCAGTATGGGGCAAATTAATTAATGGATGGCAGTGTGGGGGCAAACTAATTAATGGATGGCAGTTGTGGGGGCAAATTAATAGATGGCAGTGTGGGGGCAAATTAATTAATGGATGGCAGTGTGGGGAAATTACTATATGGGACAGTGTGGGGAAATTACTATATGGGGACAGTTTGTGTGTGTGTGGGGGGATTATTATATGGGACAGTGTGGGGGATTACTATATGGGACAGTGTGGGGAAATTACTATATGGGGGCAGTGTGGGGAAATTACTGTATGGGGACAGTGTGGGGGAAAATTACTATATGGAGGAGTGTGAGGGAAATTACTATATGGGCCAGTGTGAGGGAAATTACTATATGGGACAGTGTGGGGAAATTACTATATGGGGGCAGTGTGGGGGAAATTACTATATGGGGGCAGTGTGGGGGAATTACTATATGGGCCAGTGTGAGGGAAATTACTATATGGAGGAGTGTGAGGGAAATTACTATATGGGGGCAGTGTGGGAGAAATTACTATATGGGGGCAGTGTGGGGAAATTACTATATGGGACAGTGTGGGGAAATTACTATATGGGGGCAGTGTGGGGAAATTACTATATGGAGCAGTATAGGGAAATTACTATATGGAGCAGTGTGGGGAGATTACTATATGGGGACAGTTTGTGTGTGTGTGGGGAAATTACTATATGGGGGCAGTGTGGGGAGATTATTATATGGGGCAGTGTGGGGGAGATTATTATATGGGGCAGTGTGGGGAGATTATTATATGGGGACAGTGTGGGGAAATTATTATATGGGGGCAGTGTGGGGAAATTATTATATGGGGGCAGTGTGGGGAAATTACTATATGGGGCAGTGTGGGGAGATTATTATATGGGGACAGTGTGGGGGAGATTATTATATGGGGACAGTTTGGGGGAAATTATTATATGGGGGCAGTGTGGGGAAATTATTATATGGGGGCAGTGTGGGGAGATTACTATATGGGGGTAGAGTGGGGAAAAACTATATGCGGCAGTGTGGGGAAAATTACTATATGAGGGCAGTGTGGGGGAAATTACTATATGGGGGTAGTGTGGGGTATTGGGGGACATTATTTTTGGGGACACTATACAGGTATTATTACCTGGAGCACAATATAGGGTGTTGTTATTATTATTGGGGCCCTCTAGGGGACATTATAACTGCTGTAGACACTATAGGGACCTTTGGGATAATTTATAAAGCTGGTGTAAGTAGACCTGGCTTAGTTGTCCATAGCTACAGATTTCACCTTTCATTTTTAACAGCTCCTCTGGAAAATGAAAGGTGGAATCTGATTGGTTGCTATGGGCAACTAAGCCAGTTCTAATTTACACCAGTTTGATAAATGACCCCAATTATGAGAAATCTAACGTGTCTGTGTAACAAACTCTGTAGGGACGAGATGCGGCGGGAGGAATTAGTCATGGCGGTCTGGGTCAGACGGAGGAGAAGAGGAAAGAGAAGATCTACATGACAGGAGAAGTCCCTGGATGTAAGAGGTATGTGGTGCTGTATCCTCACTGCTGTGACCTGCGTCTCATCTTCTCCTCCAAGTCTTTATCATAATCATATGTATTTTAAATTTGGCAACTTAAACTTTAATTTTTCACCTGCAGCCCTATGTAACAGCCCAGATACTAGTGATAACTCTCTGTGTGCAGATAATGTTGTACATAGTTCCATGCAGTCCTATGTAACACCCCACATAACAGAATAAATCACTGTGTTATGTGGGGTGTTACATAGGACTGCAGGTAACATCTATGACATCTGTACACAGAGAGTTATGAGATGGTGGGGGTCAGACTCCTGTTTGAGGAGACCGTGATGTTCCAGTAAGCGCCGCAGCCTCTTTGCTCCTTACCAAGCACGGCGCTGTCCATGTGATAGCACTGCGCTTGGTATTGCAGCTCAGCCCCAATCACTCAGATGGGACAGCGCTGCACCTCGGCCACGTGAACGATGAATGTGACATCATATGGCCTAGGAAGAGACTGTGACGCTCACAAAGCACCGCAGCCTCTTCACACAGAAAAAAAACCTGAAACCTAAAATGGAGGGGGGGGCCCAAGTTGGGTAGACAGCCCCGGGCCTATCATGCACTTAATCCGCCCCTGATTGGGGCCCATTATTGTGTCAGATTTGGGGACCACAGGAAGCTCCTTTGGTGGGCCAGTCTAAAGGCCCCTTTAGGCCTCTTTCAGACGAGCGTGTCCGGATTAGGTCCGGATGCGTTGCGGATGCGTTCAGTGAAAACTGTGCGATTTCACAGGCAAAGCCATTCAGTTTTGCCTGCGATTGCGTTCAGTTGTTCAGTTTTTTCCGCGCGGGTGCAATGCGTTTTGATGCGTTTTTCACGCGCGTGATAAAAAACTGAAGGTTTACAAACAACATCTCCTAGCAACCATCAGTGAAAAATGCAACGCACCCGCACTTGCTTGCGGATGCAATGCGTTTTTCACGCAGCCCCATTCACTTTTATGGGGCTAGGGATGCGTGAAAAACGCAAAATATAGAACATGCTGCGATTTTCACGCAACGCACAAGTGATGCGTGAAAAAAAACGCTCATGTACACAGACCCATTTAAATGAATGGGTCAGGATTCAGTGAGGATGCTATGCGTTCACATCACGCATTGCACCCGCGCGGAAAACTCGCTCGTGTGAAAGGGGCCTTACACTGCTCAATGGAGCAGATGATTGAAAATCACCATGCATTTGCATGCAGCGATCTCCTCCACAGTATGGGGAGCAGTGATCATTAACCCCTTAAGGACACAGCCACATTTCACCCTAAGGCTACATGCACACGACCGTTGCCTGCCTCCGCGTCCGCTCCTCCTTGAAATTTTGCGTCCGTCAAAAAAAACGGATGGCGGACCGTTTTTTTTGACGGATCCGATTTTTATGGCAAAACCATTGTAAAAATGCCTATCTTTGTCCGCAAACGTGAAAAAAATAGGACATGCACTATTTTTTTGACGGAATGAAAACACGGATCACGGATGCGGAACAAAAACGGTTGACCATCCGCATTTTTTGACGGACCCATTGAAATGAATGGGGAAGCATCCTATCCGTGAAAAAAAACGGAACGGACGCGGAAACAAACAACGGTCGTGTGCATGTAGCCTAAGGACCAGGCTATTTTTTGCAAATCTGACCAGTGTCACTTTATGTGGTGATAACTTTTAAACGCTTTTACTTATGCAGACCATTCTGAGATTGTTTTTTAGTCACATATTGTACTTCATGACACTGGTAAAATGAAGTAAAAAAAATTTATATATATTTTTTTTATAAAAAATACCAAATTTACCAAAAATTAGCAATTTTCCAAGTTTCAATTACTCTACCTCTATAATACATAGTAATACCGCCAAAAAAAGTTATTAATTTACATTCCCAATTTGTCTACTTTATGCATGAATCATTTTACGGAATGCCATTTTATTTTTTGGGGATTTAAAAAGCTTAGAAGTTCAGAAGCAAATCCACTTTTTAGGGACTAGTTCAGGTTTGAAGTCACTGTGTGGCTTACATAATAGAAACCACCCAAAAATGACCCCATTCTAAAAACTACACCCCTCAAGGTATTCAAAGCTGATTTTACAAACGTTGTTAACCCTTTAGGTGTTTCACAAGAGTTAATGGGAAATGGGGCTTAAATTTCAGATTTTTTTTTTTTTTCTCGCAAATTTTCCAGTTTAATCCATTTTTTCCAGTATCTAAGCAAGGGTTAACAGCCAAATAAAACCCAATTTTTATAGCCCTGCTTCTGTAGTTTGCAGAAACACCCCATATGTGGTTGTAAACTACTCTATGGCCACACAGCAGGGTGTGGTTTTTGGAAGGCAGATTTTGCTGGACTGGTTTATCTACACCATGTCCCATTTAAAGCCCCTCTGATGCCCCCCCCCCGGAGTAGAAACTCCCTAAAAGTGACCCCATTTTGGAAACTATGGGATAAAGAGGCTGTTTTGTTAGGACTATTTTTAGGGTACATATGATTTTTGGTTGTTCTATATTACATTCTTGTGACGCAAGCTTACCAAATATAGAAATTCTGAAATTTCATCTCCATTTGCCATAAACTCTTGCGAAACACCTAAAGGGTTAACAAAGTTTGTAAAATAAATTTTGAATACCTTGAGGGGTGTAGTTTATTAGATGGGGTCACTTTTATGGAGTTTCTACTCTAGGGGTGCATCAGGGGTTCTTCAAATGGGACATGGTGTAAAAAAAAAAAGGCCATCAAAATCTGCCTTCCAGGAACCATATGGAGTTCCTTTCATTCTGTGCCCTGCCGTGTGCCCGTACAGCAGTTTACAACCACATATGGGGTGTTTCTGTAAAATGCAGAATCAGGGCAATACATTTTAAGTTTTTTTTGGCTGTTAACCCTTGCTTTGTTACTGGAAAAATGGATTAAGACAGAAAATTTGCCAAAAAATAGCTGTTTTGGCACCGTTTTTATTTAATTTTATTTACCGTGTTAATCTAACGGGTTAGGTCATGGGTTATTTTTATAGGACAGATTATTATGGACGCGGCGATACGTAATTTGTCAACTTTTTTAACATTTTTTTGGTTTAACACTATATTATCCTATTTGAAACAAACTAAAACAATTTAACTATCTACACAGTCTTAGCCTACATGCACACGGCAGTGGTTTTTTGCGGCCTCCGTTCCGTTTTTTTTTGCGGATCTGATGGTTTCCTATTCATTTCTATGGATCCGTTAAAAATGCGGATGCCTCTTCCGTTGCCTGTCCGTGTCCGCTGTCCGCATTTCACGTCCGCAAAAAAAATATGGCATGTCCTATTCTTGTCCGCAAAAAACGGTTTGCGGACCCATAGAAGTCAATGGGTCCGCAAAAAATGCGGATGACCAACGGAAGCCATTCGTTTGTCATCCGCATCCGTTTTTTTTGCGGATGGTTGCTTGGAAACCAGGGCACTTGTACAGGACAAGAATAGGAGATGCTCAATTTTTTGCGGAGCCGCGGACGGATGTTTCGGGGCCGCGGCTCCGCAAATGCTGATGCGGAGAGCACATAGTGTGCGCTCCGCATCAAGTCCGACCCTATTCACAATGAAAGGGTCCGCATCTATTCCGCAATACTGCAGGCGTGTGAATGGGGCCTTACAGTCATTTTTTTAAAAGTTTTTACCTGATTGTCTTCGGTCGGGCTAATTTTTTGCGGCATGAGAGGACGGATTTATTGGCACTATTTTGGGGGCATGTGACTTTTTGATAGCTTGCTATTATGCGTTTTATTATGTAAGGTGACAAAAAAAATCCTTTTTTTGCACTTTTTTTTTTTACCGTGTTAATCTAAGGTGTTAGGTCATGGGCTAATTTTATAGGGCAGATTATTACGGACGCGCCGATACATAATTTGTCTACTTTTTAAAAATTTTTTGGTTTAACACTATATTATCCTATTTGAAACAAACTAAAACAATTTAACCATCTACACAGTCTAACAGTCAGGTTTTTTTTAAGTTTTTACCCAATTGTCTTCGGTCGGGGCTCATTTTTTGCGGGATGAGAGGACGGTTTTATTGGCACTATTTTGGGGGGCATGTGACTTTTTGATAGCTTGCCATTACGCGTTTTATTATGTAAGGTGACAAAAAAAAATGCATTTTTTTTTTTTACCATGTTAATCTCAGAGGTTAGGTCATGGGGTATTTTTATAGGGCAGATTATTACGGACACAGCGATACATTATTTGTCTACTTTTTTATATTATTTTAGTTTTACAAGCTATCATTTTTGAAAAAAATTTTTTTTTGGTGTCTCAAGTCTGAGAACCATAGTTTTTATCCGATTGTCAGTGGCTACATGGAAAAGGGGATAGTAAATTTAGTACTCCATGGAAGTGTGGTACTCCCTGAAGCAACCAATAATGCAGAGCTGAGTTCCTAATGGTTGTTGTATTGCTAGAATATACGTTATATTCTAGCAATACAACCATTAGAAACTCAGCTCTAAGTTGTAATCGCAATGCGAATAATACTTACAATTATTAATCGCTTTCCGAATCCATTTGATGCCTCCATTTGATTGTATATGACTTTCGTTCTGCTGCCTCCAAAGCAAGATATCTGAACCCCCGAGGGGCCATTTGGGCGTTTTTGATAGAAAACGCATCAAAAACGCAGCTGCGTTTTTATAATTTTTTCATTTTTATTTTAATTTTTTGTGTATTTTGCCACATTTGGTTGCATATTTACATTTGGTATAGGCAAATATGGTAGTCTAGATCATGTGTCTATACCAAAACCTAGGATCATTGTTTGACAGCATATTTTCTAAGCCATATAGCTGAATATAGATTTGGGCACAGTAATGATCTAGACCTCTGCTTCCCAACCAGTGTGCCTCCAGCTGTTGCGAAAGTATATCACCCAGCATGCCTACACAGCTAAAGGCTGTCCGGGCATGCTGGGAGTTGTAGTTTTGCAAAAGCTGCAGGCACACTGGTTGGGAAACACTGAATTCTAGACTACCATATTTGCCTATACCAAATGTAAATATGCAACCAAATGTGGCGAAATACACAAAAAAATAAAATAAAAAAATGATAAAAACGCAGATGCGTTTTTGATGCGTTTTCGATCAAAAACGCCCAAATGGCCCCTGGGGGGTTCAGATATCTTGCCTCGGAGGCAGCAGAACGTTGGTGGTAGTCATAGTCAACCGTCATATACAATCAAATAGAGGCATCAAATGGATTCGGAAAGCGATTCATAATTGTGAAGTATTATTCGCGATTAGCTATAACTTAAAATGAGTTCCTAATGGTTGTATTGCTAGAATATAACGTATATTCTAGCAATACAACAACCATTAGGAACTCAGCTCTAAGTTGAATTCGCAATGCGATTAATGCAGGTTATATTCATCGCATTGCGATTAAACTTAGATCTGAGTTCCTAATGGTTATTGTATTGCTAGAATATAACGAAGATTGAGAATATAGCACTATATTCTCAATCTTCGTTAAATTCTAGCAATACAACCATTAGGAACCCAGCTCTAAGTTGAATTTGCAAATAAGATGTCCCAGGCTCCCAAATTATTCACCGGCGGACAGTTCCCGACGAACATAGCTTGTGCGCATTCGTCGCGACGGGCGAACATATGCGATGTTCGGTCCACCCCCTATCATTGAGTAAACTTTGACCTTGTACCTCACAGTCAGCAGACACATTCCAGCCAATCAGCAGCATACCCTCCCTCCCAGACCCCCCCATCTCCTGGACAGCATTCATTTTAGATTCATTTGGAAGCTGCAGTCTTAGTGAGAGGAGGGAGAGTGTAGCTGCTGCTGATTTAATAGGGAAATCGATAGCTAGGCTAGTGTATTCAGTGTCCACTCCAGTCCTGAAAGACTCATCAGATCTCTGCTGTAAGGACTGCTTCCTGACAGCACCCCAAAAAGCCCTTTTTAGGGCTAGTACATCAGTCTCCCTCCCAGACCCTCCCACCTCCTATTAACCACTTGAAGACCACAGGTTTATACCCCCCTAGTGACCAGGCCCTTTTTTACAAATCCGCACTACACTACTTTCACCGTTTATTGCTCCGTCATGCAACTTACCACCCAAATGAATTTTACCTCCTTTTCTTCTCACTAATAGAGCTTTCATTTGGTGGTATTTCATTGTTGCTGACATTTTTACTTTTTGCTATTAATAAAAATTTAACGACATTTTGCAAAAAAATGACATTTTTCACTTTCTGTTGTAAATTTTTTTAAAAAACTACATTTCTATATAAATTTTTCTCTAAATGTATTGTTCTACATGTCTTTGATAAAAAAAGTCCAATAAGTGTATATTTATTGGTTTGGGTAAAAGTTATAGCGTTTACAAACTATGGTGCAAAAAGTGAATTTCGGCATTTTGAAGCAGCTCTGACTTTCTGAGCGCCTGTCGTGTTTCTTCAGGTGCTAGAATGCCAGGAAAGTATAAATACCCCCAAATCACACCATTTTAGAAAGAAGACACCCCAAAGTATTCGCGGAGGGGCTTGGTGAGTTCATGTATCATTTCATTTTTTTCACAAGTTAGCGGAAAATGACACTTTCTGAGGAAAAAAATAATAATAAAGTTTCCATTTCTGCTAACTTCTGGCAAAAAAAAAAATCTCATACGGGCTCATTATGCCCTCAGTGAATACCTTGGGGTGTCTACTTTCCGAAATGGGGTCATTTGTGGGGTGTTTGTACTGTTCTGGCATTTTGGGCGGGGCTAAATTGTGAGCCGCCATGTAAAAGCTAAAGGTACTCATTGGTTTTAGGGCCCCTTTGCGCACCCAGGCTGCAAAAAGTGTCACTCATGTGGTATCGCCGTACTCAGGAGAAGTAGGGCAATGTGTTTTGGGGTGTATTTTTACATATACCTATGTTGGGTGAGAGAAATATCTCTGTAAACTGACAACTTTGTATAAAAAATTTAAAAATTGTCATTTACAGAGATATTTCTCACACCCAGCAGGGGTATATATAAAAATACACCCCAAAACACATTGCCCCACTTCTCCTGAGTACGGCGATACCACATGTGTGACACTTTTGCAGCCTGGGTGCGCAAAGGGCCCTAATTCCAATGAGTACCTTTAGGATTTCACAGGGCATTTTTACGCATTTGGATTCCAGACTTCTTCTCACGCTTTAGGGGCCCCTAAAATGCCAGGGCAGTATAAATACCCCACATGTGACCCCATTTTAGAACGAAGACACCCCAAGGTATTCCGTGAGGGGTATGGTGAGTTCATGTAAAATTTTATTTTTTGTCACAAGTTAGTGGAATATGAGACTTTGTAAAAACAAAATAAAAAAATAAAAATATATCAATTTCCGCTAACTTGTGCCAAAAAAAAATTCTGTGAACTCGCCATGCCCCTCACGGAATACCTTGGGGTGTCTTCTTTCCAAAATGGGGTCACATGTGGGGTATTTATACTCACCTGGCATTTTAGGGAACCTAAAGCGTGAGAATCCAAATGCGTAAAAATGCCCTGTGAAATCCTAAAGGTACTCATTGGTTTTAGGGCCCTTGCGCATCTTGGCTGCAAAAGTGTCACTCATGTGGTATCGCCGTACTCAGGAGAAGTAGGGCAATGTGTTTGGGGTGTATTTTACATATACCCATGCTGGGTGTGAGAAATATCGCTGTAAACGACAACTTTTTAAATTTTTTATACAAAGTTGTCAGTTTACAGAGATATTTCTCTCACCCAGCATGGGTATATGTAAAAATACACCCCAAAACACATTGCCCTACTTCTCCTGAGTACGGCGATACCACATGAGTGACACTTTTTGCAGCCAAGATGCCAAAGGGCCCAAATTCCCATGAGTACCTTTTAGGAGGGCATTTTTACGCATTTTTCTTCTCATGCTTTAGGGCCCCTAAAATGCCAGGGCAGTATAAATACCCCACATGTGACCCCATTTTGGAAAGAAGACACCCCAAGATATTCCATGAGGGGCATGGCGAGTTCATAGAAAAAAATTTTGGCACAAGTTAGTGGAAATTGATTTTTATTGTTTTTCTCACAAAGTCTCCCTTTCCGCTAACTTTTGACAAAAAGTTTAATTTTTCATGGACTCACTATGCCCCTCAGCGAATACCTTGGGGTGTCTTCTTTCCAAAATGGGGTCACATGTGGGTATTTATACTGCCCTGGCATTTTAGGGGCCCTAAAGCGTGAGAAGAAAATGCGTAAAAATGCCCTCCTAAAAGGTACTCATTGGAGTTTGGGCCCTTGCGCATCTTGGCTGCAAAAGTGTCACTCATGTGGTATCGCCAGTACTCAGGAGAAGTAGGGCAATGTGTTTTGGGTGTATTTTACATATACCCATGCTGGGTGAGAGAAATATCTCTGTAAATTGCCAACTTTGAATAAAATTTTTTAAAAAGTTGTCATTTACAGAGATGTTTCTCACACCCAGTATGGGTATATGTAAAAATACACCCCAAAACACATTGCCCTACTTCTCCTGAGTACGGCGATACCACATGTGTGCCACTTTTTGCAGCCAAGATGCGCAAAGGGGCCCTAAAACCAATGAGTACCTTTAGATTTCACAGGGCATTTTTACGCATTTGGATTCTCACACTCTAGCACCCCTAAAATGCCAGGTGAGTATAAATACCCCACATGTGACCCCATTGTGGAAAGAAGACACCCCAAGGTATTCTGTGAGGGGTATGGCGAGTTCACAGAAAAAAATTTTTGACACAAGTTAGCGGAAATTGATATATATATATATATATATATATATATATATTTTTTACAAAGTCTCATATTCCACTAACTTGTGACAAAAAATAAAATTTTACATGAACTCACCATAACCCTCACGGAATACCTTGGGGTGTCTTCTTTCTAAAATGGGGTCACATGTGGGGTATTTATACTGTCCTGGCATTTTAGGGGCCCCTAAAGCGTGAGAAGAAGTCTGGAATCCAAATGCGTAAAAATGCCCTATGAAATCCTAAAGGTACTCATTGGTTTTAGGGTCCTTTAGCACTCAGGCTGCAAAAAGTATCACACATGTGATATCGCCGTACTCAGGAGAAGTAGGGCAATGTGCTTTGGGGTGTATTTTTATATATACCTATACTGTGTGTGAAAAATATCTCTGTAAACGACAACTTTTAAAAAATTTTATACAAAGTTGTCAGTTTACAGAGATATTTCTCTCACCCAACATGGGTATATGTAAAAATACACCCCAAAACACATTGCCCTACTTCTCCTGAGTACGGCGATACCACATAAGTGACACTTTTTGCAGCCTGAGTCGCAAGGGGCCCAAATTCCAACGAGTACCTTTAGGTTTTACATGGCGGCTCACAATTTAGCCCCGCCCAAAATGCCAGAACAGTAAACACACCCCACAAGTGACCCCTTTCGAAAGTAGACACCCTAAGGTATTCACTGAGGGGCATAGTGAGTCCGTCTGAGATTTCTTTTTTTTGCCAGAAGTTAGCAGAAATTGAAACTTTTTTTTTTTTTTTCTCAGAAAGTGTCATTTTCCGCTAACTTGTGAAAAAAAATGAAATGATACATGAACTCACCATGCCCCTCCGCGAATACTTTGGGGTGTCTTCTTTCTAAAATGGTGTGATTTTTTTTATCAAAGACATGTAGAACAATAAATTTAGAGAAAATTTTATATAGAAATGTAGTTTTTTTTGAAAAATTTTATAACAGAAAGTGAAAAATGTCATTTTTTTGCAAAAATATCGTTAAATTTGTATTAATGGCAAAAAAAGTAAAAATGTCAGCAACAATGAAATACCACCAAATGAAAGCTCTATTAGTGAGAAGAAAAGGAGGTAAAATTCATTTGGGTGGTAAGTTGCATGACGGAACAATAAACGGTGAAAGTAGTGTAGTGCGGAATTGTAAAAAGTGGCCTGGTCATTAAGGGTGTTTAAGCTAGGGGGGCTTAAGTGGTTAACCGGCAATCATCACATTTTCTATAGACATACTCTGGCTATATACATCATGCGTCTGGAAATGGGAGATCTTGCTCATGCTAAAAAGAGGTCATGTGATACTATACTAAAATTTCTATTACCACATACATCATATCATGATCTGAAGAGAAACATACCATATCAGTCGTAACATTGGGCCTGTGTGTTTTTGCCCTTGGAAATAGATTATAAGGGCCTTAATCTTCAGATATACATAATAGTTAAATGTAAGGGCAGACTGGGAAATTAAAGTGGCTCTGAACAAAAAATAAAAGTGGCCCTATTCTATAGTGGGGCCCAAATGACAGAAGACAGAGTTGACACAAGTAGGCATGGTCAGCAATATCATATTGTGGTACATTATGCCACCCCAGCAGAGCCAGATAACACAGTGCATCGCAAAATACTTCCTCAAAAACTGCCCCTCTGTGGTAACCAGTACCATCTGCCATGTTCTGCCCTCCTACTCCCATTGCTTTTGGATGGCAGGGGAGCTTCAGATCATTACTTACCATGGCTGCAGTGGCGTACCGCCAATATAGGCAGACCACGCCACTGCTATAGGGCCCGCGACACGGGGGGCCCGGACCACATGGAAGGCCCCGCCCCCTATGTCTACTCTGCTGCACAGACAGTTCTCCCTCCTAACCCCCCCTCCATGCGCCGGAACGCAGCACAATGGCTCCTCCTACTTCCAGTAACTGAGGCAACGACGGGACCCTGGCTGTGGAGAAGCTGCGGGATCCGACACCTGGGGAGACGTGAGCAGACAGGTAAGTGTGCCCGGTATGTGGACGGGTGAAGATGGTGTATAGAGCATACGGGTAATGAGATTTTTTTTTTCCGTTCAGCCGCTGCGCTGAAAAAAAAAAAAAAAATGAACGGCACAGATTTTTTCATTCGCATCGGTCAATGTGGATGAAAAAATCTCTGCCAAAATCAGTGATTGCGGTGCGGTGGGCGCTAGCTAACTAACAAGTAGCTAACTAACTGGCGGTGATAACGGGACCCTTATGCCCCATTCACACGTCCGAAATTCTGTTTGCGGAACGGAATTGCGGACCCATTCATTTCTATGGGGACAGACTTTGTCCCGCTCGGATCCGGAATTACGGATCCGCGCTTCCGGGTCTGCACTTCCGTTCCGCAAAAATATAGAACATGTCCTATTCTTGTCCGCAATTGCGGACAAGAAAAGCATTTTCTATATAGTTCTGTGCGGATCTGCAAAATGCGGAAGCGCATTGCCGGTGTCCGTATTTTGTGGATCCGCAGATCCATGGATCCGCAAACACATACGGACGTCTGAATGAGCCTGTAGGGGGTGATTAGTGACAGGGGGTGACAGGGGGTGATCAGGGGTGACATGGGTGATCAGGGGTTAATCAGTGATGGGGGTGGGGGTGTGTGTAGTGATTGGTGCACTTTTCCTATAGTTTCCTCTGGTGGTCCCAAACAAAGGGACCACCAGACGAGCAGACAGCAGGCATATCAGACGCTGTTTAAAAACAGCGTCTGATATGCGATTTAAATGCGGTTTTTTTCGCATCTACAGCCTGCCAGCGCATGATCAGCGCTGGCAGGCTGTAGTTTCAGTTGTCCCGGCTCCGATCACATGAACGCGCACGCACGACGCGCGCGCGTTCATGTGAAATCTCGGGTCTCACGAGATGACGCCGATAGGCGGCAGTGAGACCTGAGAGAGCCGCCGCGCTGACGCCCATCGGCGTTAGCGTGGCGGCAAGTGGTTAAAAAGCAAGGACGGCATCCATCTTAGATTTATTCTGAAGCTGCAGTGTTAGTTGTAATCGCAATGCGATTAATGCAGGTTATATTAATCGCATTGCGAATTCAACTTAGATCTGAGTTCCTAATGGTTGTTGTATTGCTAGAATATAACGAAGATTGAGAATATAGTGCTATATTCGTTATCTTCATTATATTCTAGCAATACAACCATTAGGAACCCAGCTCTAAGTTGAATTCGCAATGCGATTAATATAACCTGTATTAATCACATTGCGATTACAACTTACCACACTCTGCGTCAACTACGTAATTTTCCATGGGCGTTTTGCCATGGATCCCCCTACGGCATGCCACAGTCCAGGTGTTAGTCCCCTTGAAACAACTTTTCCATTACTATTGTGGCCAGAAAGAGTCCCTGTGGGTTTTAAAATTCGCCTCTCTATTGAAGTCTATGGCGGTTCGCATTGTTCACATGTTCGAACATTTGCGGAAGTTCGCGTTCGCGAACGGAAAAATTTATGTTCGCGACATCACTAACCAGGGACCCGAATAATCCGGAAACGCAGGAAACCGCAGGTCTGAATTGACCTGCGGTTTTCTGCGATCGCCGACTACGGGGGGTCACAGAACCCCCTAGGCATTGGGACAGAGTGCCTACCGGTACGTCCTGTGTCCTTAAGAGGTTAATGCCATCGCTCGTCCCCATACTGAATAATTTGCTGGCAGCAGACTGCTGTTTAGATGGCAGGCGACAAACTATGATTTAGGTGTC
>JAKVIS010003917.1:0-15407 GCA_033119425.1 Bufotes viridis | reverse complement strand
TTTCTATGTACTGAATACGCTACAAGACCTCAATATCAAGTGATACCTACCTACATACCACTTTTCACACTCACTAAACAGACTTGCTGTACTATATATTTTATATATTTTTATACTAATATATATTTTATCCATATCAAGAATTTGTACCTTCATTTCTTTTGCTCACATAAATTATCTTTTTGCTCACAGAAAATCTTTTTTTCCCACACTTTTTACATCTATTGTATACATCTTTTTGGCACATTTGCACTTTTATATCCACAGTATTTACAAACAGCTACACAACAGAGACGCTACTTGTTTATTGAGACATACACAACAATCAATAGTCTCTGTCAGGACAGAATAATTTACTCCATATACCGCATATACAACTTTACTCTGCTATATTTTATTTTATATTATTTTGTATTGAATAAAGTTAAAAAAAAGGACATTTTTAACCCAATCTATCTGAGTACTGCTAGGGTGAAAGTAGCCTTATTCACTAAATATCACAACACAGTTCTAAGATATGTACTAGAATTGTTATATCCTGGGGAATAAAAGTATTTTCTCAGGCAAGCAGTTTAGAAGGTGGACATTTTTGTGGACCTTTTTAAAATAAACAATTTTTGTTGTCCCCTTACATCACTAAAAGTACAACAGCACATCCATAGGGTATATAAAACACCGGTGTTCCTGAAGCGCATTGGGATTACATCTGACGCTAATTGTCCGAGGTGTGATATGGAACCAGCGGATCTTATCCACATGCTCTGGAAGTGTCCGCTGATAGTGAATTATTGGAAGGAAATATTGCAGACTACTTTCCAGTTAATAAAGGTTCAAGTAGCACTAGATCCAACTATTTGCTTACTGGGGTATGTGTCGGAACTTTATACTGATGAACAACAGAAAATTGCAGTTGGCCGCCTGTTGTATGTGGCCCGGAAACTGATAGCTTTACATTGGACCCAGCCAGTCCCACCCACTCGGGGTGAATTTATAGATAAGGTGAATGTTATGCTGATTCATGAGAAAGCAATATTTGTTAAGAGAGGATGTCCACAAAAATTTGAGAAGCTATGGAATGCTTGGCTGCAGGCTACTGCCTCTAGTATGTAAGACAGGCTGTGAGGAGGCTTGGGGTTCCTACCGGAGTGACCGGGGGGAGTTTGGGAAGTGGAAAGGGTATACTGATTCTGAATAGCTATTTAGTTAATTCTGCTATATTTCTGTGCTATTGCATTATACTGAGTACCATTGGAATGTATTTGACAGTGGAAGAGCTATGTCATTTGGATATATTGTCCGGTACTGATATGTACTTGTGTATCTGTTTTGCTTTCAATATGTTAATAAAAACAATTTGATAAAAAAAAAAGTACAACAGCAAGCGATCAAAAAGGCGTATGCCCACCAAAATGGCACCAATCTAACCGTCACCTCATCCCGCAAAAAATGAGCCCCTATCAAAGACAAACGCCCAAAAAATAAAAAAAACTATGGCTCAGAATATGGAGACATTTAAACATAATTATTTTGGTTTTTAAAATGCTGTTATTGTGTAAAACTTAAGTAAATTAAAAAAGTATACATATTAGGTATCGCCACATCCGTAATATCCTGTTCTATAAAAATATCACATGACCTAACCCCTCAGGTGAACACAGTAAAAAATAAAAAATATAAACGGGGTAAAAAAAAGTCATTTTTATGTCACCTTACATTCCAAAAAAAGTAATAACAAGTGATCAAAAAGTCATATGTACCCCAAAATAGTGTCAATCAAACAGTCATCTCAAAAAATGAGACCCTACCTAAGATAATCGCCCAAAAACTGAAAAAACTATGGCTCTCAGAATATGGAGACACTAAAACATCATATTTTTTTTGTTTCAAAAATGATATTATTGTGTAAAACTTACATAAATAAAAAAAGTATACATGTTATGTATCGCCGCATCCGTAGTAACCTGCTCTATAAAAATATATCACATGACCTAACCCCTCAGATGAACACCATAAAAAACTAAAACTAAAAACGATGTAAAAAAAACAATTTTTGTCACCTTACATCACAAAAAGTGTAATAGCAAGCAATCAAAAAGTCATATACACCCCAAAATAGTGCCAATCAAACCGCCATCTCATCCCGAAAAAGTCATACCCTACCCAAGATAATTGCCGACAAACTGAAAAAACTATGGCTCTCAGACTATGGAGACACTAAAACATGATTTTCTTTGTTTCAAAAATGAAATTATTGGGAAAACTTACATAAATAAATAAAAAGTATACATATTCAAAATCTCTGCGTCCATAGTAACCTGCTCTATAAAAATATCGCATGACCTAACCCCTCAAGTGAACACCGTAAAAAACTAAAACTAAAAACGATATAAAAAAAAAAACATTTTTTGTCACCTTACATCACAAAAAGCGTAATAGCAAGCGATTAAAAATTCATACGCACCCCAAAATATTGCCAATCAAACCTTTATCTCATCCAAAAAAAACTAAGCACCTACACAAGACAGTCGCCCAAAAAATAAATAAAACTATGGCTTTCAGAAAGTGGAGACACTAAAGAATCATTTTAAAAAAAAATGCTTTGTTATGTAAAACTGAAACAAAAAAACAAAAAAAGTAGTCATATTTGGTATTGTCGTGTCCGTGACAACCTGCTCTATAAAAATACTACATGATATAACCTGTCAGATGAATATTGTAAATAACAAAAAATAAAAATGGTGTCAAAACAGCTATTTCTTGTTACCTTGCTTCACAAAAAGTGTAATATAGAGCAACCATAAACCATTTGTATCCTAAAATAGTACCAACAAAACTGCCACCATATCCTGTAGTTTCTAAAATGGGGCCAATTTTTTGGAGTTTCTATTCTAGGGGTGCATCAGGGGCGCTTCAAATGGGACATGGTGTCAAAAAACCAGTCCAGCGAAATCTGCCTTCCAAAAACCGTATGGCATTCCTTTCCTTCTGCACCCTGCCGTGTGCCCGTACAGTAGTTTACAATCACATATGGGGTGTTTCTGTAAACTACAGAATCAGGGCAATAAATATTGAGTTTTGATTGGCTGTTTACCCTTGCTTTATAACTGGAAAAAAAAAGTATTAAAATGGAAAATTTGCCAAAAAAGTGAAATTCTGAAATTGTATCTCTATTTTCCATTAATTCTTGTGGAACACCTAAAGGGTTAACAAAGTTTGTAAAATCAGTTTTGAATACCTTGAGGGGTGTAGTTTCTAAAATGGGGTCACTTTTTTGGAGTTTCTACTCTAGGGGTGCATCAGGGGGTCTTCAAATGGGACATGGTGTCAAAAAAACAGTCCAGAAAATCTGCCTTCTAAAAACCGTATGGCATTCCTTTCCTTCTGCACCCTGCCGTGTGCCGGTACAGTAGTTTACTATCACATATGGGGTGTTTCTGTAAACTACAGAATCAAGGCAATGAATATTGAGTTTTTATTGGCTGTTAACCCTTGCTTTGTAACTGGAAAAAAAATTATTAAAATGGAAAATCTGCCAAAAAAGTGACATTTAGAAATGTTAACTCTATTTTCCATGAATTCTTGTGGAACACCTAAAGGGTTAACAAAGTTTGTAAAATTAGTTTTGAATACCTTGAGGGGTGTAGTTTCTAGAATGGGGTCATTTTTGGGTGGTTTCTATTATGTAAGCCTCACAAAGTGACTTCAGACCTGAATTGGTCCTTAAAAAGTGGGTTTTTGGAAGTTTATGAAACATTTTAAGATTTGCTTCTAAACTTCTAAGCCTTGTAACGTCCCCAAAAAATAAAATGTCATTCCCAAAATGATCCAAACATGAAGTAGACATATGGGGAATGTAAAGTAATTACTATTTTGTAGTTATTACTATGTATTATAGAAGTAGAGAAATTTAAACTTGGAAATTTGGTAATTTTTGCACATTTTTGGTAAATTTGGTATTTTTTTTATAAATAAAAATGAATTTTTTTGACTCCATTTTACCAGTGTCATGAAGTACAATATGTAACGAAAAAACAGTCTCAGGACGGCTTAGATAAGTCGAAGCGTTTTAAAGTTCTTACCACTTAAAGTGGACACTGGTCAGATATGCAAAAAATGGCCTGGTCCTTAAGGTGAAAATGAGCCCGGTCCTTAAGGGGTTAAGATGGATAGTGATAGGGAAACTGTATCTTGAAAATTAAAGATTCAGACATAATTCCCCCAACCTTAATTGCTTTCTATAACAATTTCCACAATTTTTTCACCAGAGTATGCCAATCTATAATTTGTATGCGCGTCCCAAGCTGTCAGGTACCAGCAGACGAAAAATTGCACAAGTTAGTAGAATATGTCGCATATAGCACGATATTCGCTATATTCGTCAATTTCTAAACGCTATTGCCGCCTTGTGTCAAGGCTGTGAAATGCCTCATGCTGCGAAGCGATTAGTGCAAATATCAACTACCAAATAATCGCATATGCCAATTTCTGTCCCAAGTTTAATAACATTTCACCGTCCCCGATCTCAATATACAAATCTCATCAATGGCTTAAGTACTCCTGTCAGAGTAAAGACTTAATAGGTAAAAACTGTCCTGCGAATGTTCGTCACTTGAATATTCGCATTAATCTATTCGCGGTTTGCATTCCCTTTCCTACCAAGCGTTAACAGGTTGTGTTAGACTCCAGTACGCTGCATGTATTGTGAACATTCGTATGTCTTTTTCGCACGCGAATATAACTTGAAAAATTTATCGCAGTCATGATATTGAATGCGAAATAACGAATATTGCGAAATCGCGAATATATGATGAATATGATGCAAATTATTTGTCAAATATTGCGAAATCGAATATGGGTCGTTGCGCTCATAACTAACGCTTACAACTATTTTTAGTACATCGTGTATATAGAACACCGTGGCCTATGTGGAGCGGATTGTAACTGTCCAAGGTGTACTGCCCCGGAAGCAGATCTGATCCACATGTTCTGGTCTTGTACGAAACTGGAGACTCTTTTGGAGTGAACAGTGCAGTGTACAAACAAACAGAAGAAAGTTATGAAGCTGTGGTACCAAGGACCCCACTTGTGGGATATTTGGGGTATACGGAAGTACTGTCAGTTTCCACAGGTTATAAATTGGCTATCACTAAATTACTGTACACTACACGCAAATCTATAGCTAGACTTTGGATACAATCATCCCCCAACCAAACAGGAGTGGATAAGAATGGCTAACCACATGATAGCCATGGAGAGTGGTATTCATATTAAAAGGGGCACAGTAAAGAAATTCTAAAAACAATGGAAAATGTGGTTGGTAGGTCCTGGCACATTGTCTCAGAGATCGACACATATATGGAATGGAATGGTTCTCAGGGGGTTGGGGTGATAGTAAACATGTACATCATTGAGATGTCTGAAGCGACGCTAAGTGACACTATATTAGAGTAATTATACCTTAGTTGGAATGTGTGACCACGCGGAGAGAGGGACGGGTGAAGTTATGGGGGTGGGGGTATTGGGTAATAACTATTATTAAGAATTACAATTCTCGATTGATATTACAGTTACCTTTATTTCTGCAAACAATATATAGACATTTGTACCTCAAATATGATGTATGTATACTGATGTGTCTTTATATTTGAAACATGAATAAAGAAAATCTGATAAAAAAAATAAAAAATCTAAACTGTGCCAATGCAGTAATTTTTTTTATAACCCTGCCTAAAAAAAAAGCATAATATCAAGTGATCAAAAAGTCATATGTACACCAAAATGGTACCAATTAAAGCATCAACTCATCCCGCCAAAAAACAAGCCCACACACAAAATCATTGGCAGAAAGATAAAAATAATATGGCTTTCAGAAAATGGTGCCACAAAATCATGATTTTCTTTTTCAAAAATGCTTTCTATAAGGGTCCATTTACAAGTCCGTAAGTGTTTTGCGGATCTTCAAAACACGGACACCGGCAATGTGCGATCCGCAATTTGCGGACCGCACATAGCCAGCACTATAATAGAAAATGACTTTTCTTGTCCACAATTGCAGACAAGAATAGGACATGTTCTATTTTTTTCAGAAACGGAATTGCGGATCCTGACAAAAACGGATCCCGAAAAAACGGATCCCAAAAAAATGGATGCGGATCCCGAAAATGCGGATCCCTAAGGCTCCATTCACACGTCCGTGTGTGTTTTGCGGATCCACGGATCCGCAAAACACGGACACCGGCAATGTGCGTTCCGCATTTTGCGGATCGCACATCGCCGGAACTCTCATAGAAAATGCCTATTCTTGTCCGCAGGTTTTTAGCCATAATATAGTTACAGCAGGTTAACATGAAGCTCTATAGCTCAGTGGTTAAGGTTCTTGACTCTAATGTAGGGTTGTTTCGGGTATCGAAGTTTCAATACCCATTCGATACTTTTCTCTGGTATCAAGCTCGATACCAGGATTAGTATTTTATCGATACTGGGCTGCGCTACTGTACATTTCATATACAAATACAGGCAGAAGAGACACACAGAGGCAATTAACCCCTCAGGTGCCGCACCTGAGGGGTTAACTGCCGCGGATCGCAGCGCTCTGTCACTGGCAGGTGCCGGCAGTGTGTTTCTTCTGCCTGTATTTGTATATGAAACGTTACTAGACATTGGTGGCCAGTGCGCTCCCCCCCCTCCCCAGTATTAAAACATTGGTGCCCCCTGTCCCCAGTATTAAAATACATTATTCGTGGCCAGTATAATGCTGGGGCTCCAATCGGTTACCATGGCAACCAGGATGCTACTGAAGTCCTGGCTTCCAATAGTCAGCTCCCTGCTGCTGTGTGTACTGTGCACAGGGCAGCAGAGAGAGTGTGAAGTCCTACTTACCCTGATAGAGCTGTATCGGGGTGAATAGGATGAAAATGATTCCAGGTTCTAGCCCCTATGTTAATAAATAAACTGTAATAAAAAAAATAAAAAAAAAGTAAACCAAAATATTAAGTATAAATAACCCCATTTCCCAATTTTACATATAAAATATATAAACGATAAATAAATAAAAGATTACATATCGCCGCGTCTCAAAAGTCCAAACTATTAAAAAATCCTCTTTTATGCGGTGAACGCCGTAAAAGAAAAAAAAAAATGCAAGATTCGCCATTTTCTTTTAGTCGCCTCCAAAATAGGATAGGACTGTTGTATTATGAGCTGGCGGTTACATAAAATGTGGAATGCACGCAGCTTTTTTTGGCATTTTATTTTCTTTGTGTGGTATCGAATGGTATCGAGTATCGCAATACTTTTTTATGGTATCGATACCGAATCAGAATTTTGGTATCGAAACAACTCTACTCTAATGTAGATGTTTGTGAGTTCAAATCCCAGCAGAATCATTTAAAAAATAGAGGCTAAAAAAAAAATTAAATAGACACACCAACCTTTTTGTGTAATTTGTGTAACTATTATTTTTTGTTGTGAAAAGGGGACAGAAGCCCTGCTCCCCGGTGGCCACCATAACTTTTTTTGTAGTTATGTCTACGGATAGGTGTGGGGGTTCATTTCAGGGAAATCTGTCTTTTTTGACAATACCATTTTGGTGTGTGTAGGACTTGATCACTTTTTATTCAATTTTCTTGGGAGATAAAGTGATGAAAAAACGGCAATTCAGTCTTTTTTTAATTTTTTTCTGTAACATCCTTCACCGTATGGGCTTTTTATATATCTTTTAATAGTATGGGTCTTTTCCCATGCGACGATTCCCATAATTTTTTTTTGTTTATTTTTATTTTAGGAAAGTGGGAAAGTGGGGTGATTTATATATTTTTACTTTTTTTAATTACTTTTCATCAGATTCCAACTTATACAGAATAATAGAAATTGCTCCATTATTCTGTACAGGAATCACTATACCACAGTTTAGTGCTGCCACCTAAAGGCCTGAATTGGGATAAACTAATAATGAGCCTGGAAGCCTACTGCAGGCTGTGCCTCATTTTTAGAACAAGGTGCTTTCCCTGATCTCCGCTGGGGGAAGGTGCGTCTGAGCTAGAAGCCCGCGCTTCCTTTTTTTAACACTCTCAGATGCCGTGGTGACATTTGACCCACTGAGATTTATCGCCCAAAGGCCCACATGAACATTGAGCCGGCCCTGACGGGGTCGCACAGCATTACATAGATTTATGACGCTATGTAAGTCTTACGGTTCTGGAATGTATTGGATAACATAGAATAACTCCATCAATCAGCAACACTTCTGCAGATATCTAGTAACTCTAACTTGCAATATTGTTACTCTTAAAAAATGCATCCAGACTGTAGTATGACTGTGCCTTAAATTTTTAGTAAGTTCACCGTCACCACCTCCTCAGGCAGAGAGTTCCATAGTTTCACTGCTCTTACAGTAAAGAATCTCCTTCTATGTTGGTGTGGAAATTTTCTTTCCTCTAGAGTGAGCATGTCCCCGTGCTATTAAAGCTCCAGTTATGGCAAAAACCACAAACTCGAAAAAATGCACCCTTAACACCTTAAGGACCGGAGGTTTTTTATTTTTTGCGTTTTTGTTTTGTGCTCTCTGCCTTCCCAGAGCCATAACTTTTTTATTTTTTGGTTCACATAGACATTTGGGGCTTGTTTTTTGCGGGACAAGTTGTATTTGTCAACGCCACCATTTAATATTGCATATGATGTAGTGGGAAGCAGGTAAAAAATTCCAAATGCGGGAAATTGCAAAAAAAAAGCAATTCCACCACAGTTTTGCGGGCTTTAAAATTCCGACGTTCGATGTGCTATAAAACTGACCAGTTACTTTTATTCTACAGGTCAGTACGAATCTGGCGATTCCCTATATGTATAGGTTTTCTTGCATTTGATAGTGAATTCAAAAGTGGGAAAAAATCTGTTTTACTTTTTTGTTGCCATATTTTGACCCCTATAACATTTTTGTAATTATATGTACGGAGCTGTATGGGGGCTTATTTTTTGCGTCATAATTTTATCTTTTCATTAATATCGCTCTGCGGTGTGTATGACTTTTTGGTCACCTTTTATTGAATTTTTTTGTGGAAAATGAAGCGACCAAAAATGGCGAATCCGCCATTTGGACGCTTTTTACCATTTTGCTGTTTGACGTATGGGGGAATATTTTTTAACATTTTTATAGTATGGGCATTTTCAAACATTGCGACACCCCTGATGTGTATTTTTTATTTTTTTTTTATTTGGCAAAAGGGGGGTGATTTGAACTTTTATGGGTTTTTTTATTTTTTTACTTTTTCTTTTTTTACACTTTTAGATAGTTCCCATAAGGAGCTATTACATTTAATCATTTGATTGCGATTATCATACATTCCAATGCAATAGCATTCGCATATATGAAAAAATCGCATATTTCCTATGGAGCCTATTACAGGCAAGGCTCTATAGGAAATACTACAGAGCAGCCTGGGTGTTATTCATAGAAACCCAGGCTACTACAGGCGCGCTCCGACTCCTCCGATCGCCACACGGGGGAGCCGGAGTACAACTGAAAGTTTGGATCGCGATTGATGTTCAGGATTGACCACGGCATCTGAGGGGTTAAATGTCCGCGATCGGCATTGCTGCCGGTCGAGGACATTAGCCGCATGTGTCTGCTACAAGAACCATGTGGACACCCACGGCTAAGGCGCCCGCATGAAGCAGGAGTGGGCGCCATCTTTAGGGACAGGACACAGGACGTACGGGTACGTCCAGTGTCCTTAAGAGGTTTTAAAGAAGCACCTAATATTTTGGCCTGTATAGTGCAGAAAAGTGTAAAGGCTCTTGTGTATGTCTTGCGTATACCTTGATTGAGTTGCTGTGGCTGCCATCTTGATTACTTCTCCCCCTCTGATGAGGTTCGCCTAATGCAGCCTAATTACAACTAACTACAATTAACACATTCCCCTAATTACAACTGGGACAATAGGTAGTAATTACATTGCAAGGGAAACAGCATGCAGTTAAACACAGAAGAGGACTCAGCACCCGCACAAGAGCCACTACCCCTTTAAAGATAAGTCATCAATATTTCAACATTATCCCTCTGGACAACCCCCTTAAGTAAATTAATAATCGTTTTTGAAAACGTGTTTCTGCAGCGCCACTTTGTGTATAACATATTCCATGTGACTAGTATGGCACATTAGTGGGTTAAAATATTTTCATTACACTGCATTTGTTAATTGTTGCCATTTTTTTCCTAATCTCGAAATACATTAATTTTTATTTTTTATTCATATATTTTGCAAATACATTTAGTGCAAGTGCCAGGAAAGCTCTGGACAGACACGCCAATCGTATTTAGAGTGCCCCATGCGTCCAGCACATGCCAACAGATTGTCTTTCGGCATATCCTTGGCCACTGTGTGTTACCACTGTCATTCTGCTGAGCTTTCATATACTGATGGCTACAGTAAAAAACATTTATACTGCACAGTATACATTTTTTACATTAGAGTGAATAAATGACATATGCCTGGGTGTTCCCCTAAGTAACCATTAGAGGGAGTCTGGTTGCAAGAAACAGCCAATAGTTATCATATGCGTTGTAAGACAGATCTCTAAGCGCTATACTTGCTGGTAACTGACTTTACTGTTGCTTATGTGACAAAACCATTGACTTTGAATTTGAAAGCCATGTCGATTTGCAGTAAACCTGCATGTCACCGCAGATTCTAGTCACATCGCAGCCATTAAATGATAATGCATCTCACACACCACAGGTTTGTCGCAGACATTTCTGATACTGTCTTACTTATCTGGATGAGGTTTGCAGAAATTAATGTGTTTGCAACTCAAAAAACTCCTATGAAATGTATGGAACGGATTCTCTGTTGCAGAAATGATTGCAACAAATCTGTCCTTTATGCTGGTTTCAATAACAGTGGCCCAGATTTTCCATACCTCCCACCTGTTCCGGATCTCATGGGACAGTCCTAAACTTTGGACGGCCGAGGTATGTCCTGATTTCCTTAGGATGCAGATAGAGTTGAATGCAGAGATGAAGCAGAGAGCTGTCCACTCCCTGCTTCACCATTCAACTGCTGGTGTTCTCCCCAGCAGCAGGCACAATGCAGTGACATCATCGTGTCTGGTGAGCTGGAAAGCGCCCTGGCAGGGGAATTGTCCTGTGTACTCTTCAGCTCGTATCACCACATCGCGCCTGCTGTGGGAAGACCATGATGTTCTTCTTTTGTTCATTTGTGGGGGCACTAAGGGGCCATAAGTATTGTGTCGATCAATAAGGGGATATAACGAGTGTGTGTGGGCACTAAGGGAACATAAGTATTGTGTGGGGGTATTAAAGAGGACCTTTCATGTGAAAAAAAAGTATGAACTAAGTAACATGATATGGAGAGCGGCGCCAAGGGATCTCACTCAACTTACTTTTATTCCTGGGCGCCGCTCCGTTCTCCCGCTATGTCCTCCGGTATCTTTGTTTACTTAGTTCTACTGGGAGGAGTCTGCGCTTTTTGTCTTGGGCCTCTCCTTCTCCCCAAAAAAAAAACTCCCAGGCTGTGAGCTCTGCACTGCGGTTGGACAGTGCTTCACCAGGGCCGGCGCGTCCTGTCTGCGCCGGAATGAGGCAGCCCGCGTCAGGCGCCCCGCTTGGGAGTGGGCGCTGCTAGGAGCGCCCGGCCCTGCCTCATGCTGCCCAGCCGCCCGGGCGCTCTGTATAGAGGCCTCAGGCGGCTGCAGCACCTGCCGAGGCTGAGTGCGTCCATGAGGCGCCGCCCAGGCGCAGCATGAGAAGGAGCTGGCAGGAGAGGGAGGCGCTCAGCGCTCCCTCATAACCGCGGTGATTCACTCGACCAGTAGCGTGGCCGAGCTGTTTAAAGGTCAGCGGGTACAGGAGCATCTGTCTCCTGTACCCGGCCGGACGAGACATTAAATGCTTTGCCACACAATGTGCACTTCATGTCCAGTCCCCTCGGTACAGGAAACTAAAGCTCCTGTACCCGTGCAGCACTCTAAGAGCTCGGCCGCGCTACACTAGAGAGGTAAGGGGGAATGACAAAGAAGGAGGAGGAATGACAAGAAGGGGAGAGGGAGAGTCGATATGAAAGAGGGAGAATGACAAAGAAGGAGAGGAGAATGACAAGAAGGGAGAGGAGAATGACAAAGGAGGGAGATGACAAGGGGAGAGGGGGAGAATGACAAGAGGGAGAAAGGGAATGACAAGAGGAGAAAGGGAATGACAAGGGAGTGTGAAGAATGGCAGAGGGAGAGAGGACAGCAAGGGGAGAGAACTGGCGTTAGTTAAGGGGGGCGGCAAACTTTCTTTTGCCTGGGGCGGCAAAAAATCCTTGCTGGCCCTGAGTCTGGTTGCAAGAAACAGCCAATAGTTATCATATGCGTTGTAAGACAGATCTCTAAGCGCTATACTTGCTGGTAACTGACTTTACTGTTGCTTATGTGACAAAACCATTGACTTTGAATTTGAAAGCCATGTCGATTTGCAGTAAACCTGCATGTCACGCAGATTCTAGTCACATCGCAGCCATTAAATGATAATGCATCTCACACACCACAGGTTTGTCGCAGACATTTCTGATACTGTCTTACTTATCTGGATGAGGTTTGCAGAAATTAATGTGCTTTGCAACTCAAAAACTCTATGAAATGTATGGGAACGAGATTCTCTGTTGCAGAAATGATTGCAACAAATCTGTCCTTTATGCTGGTTTCAATAACAGTGGCCCAGATTTTCCATACCTCCCACCTGTTCCGGATCTCATGGGACAGTCCTAAACCCTTGGACGGCCGAGTATGTCCTGATTTCCTTAGGATGCAGATAGAGTTGAATGTAGAGATGAAGCAGAGAGCTGTCCACTCCCTGCTTCACCATTCAACTGCTGGTGTTCTCCCCAGCAGCAGGCACAATGCAGTGACATCATCGTGTCTGGTGAGCTGGGAGAGCGCCCTGGCAGGGGAATTGTCCTGTGTACTCTTCAGCTCGTATCACCACATCGCGCCTGCTGTGGAAGACCATGATGTTCTTCTTTTGTTCATTTGTGGGGCACTAAGGGGCCATAAGTATTGTGTCGATCCAATGGGGGATATAACCAGTGTGTGTGGGCACTAAGGGAACATATTGTGTGGGGGTATTAAAGAGGACCTTTCATGTGAAAAAATATGAACTAAGTAACATGATATGGAGCGGCGCCAGGGATCTCACTCAACTTACTTTTATTCCTGGGCGCCGCTCCGTTCTCCCGCTATGTCCTCCGGGTATCTTTGTTTACTAGTTCTACTGGGAGGAGTCTGCGCTTTTTGTCTTGGGCCTCTCCTTCTCCCCCCAAAAAAAACTCCCAGGCTGTGAGCTCTGCGCTGCGATTGGACAGTGCTACAGCCTGGGAGAAGGAGACGCCCAGGACAAAAAGGGCAGACTCCTCCTAGGAGAACCAAGTCACCAAAGATACCGGAGGACATAGCGGGAGAACGGAGCAGCGCCCAGGGATAATAGTAAGTGCAGTGAGATCCATGGGCGCCGCTCTACATATCATGATACTTAGTTCATACTTTTTTTTCACATGAAAGGTCCTCTTTAAGGGAACATCACTACTATGTGGGGGTAGTGATGAGTGGTATAGGCAATATTCGAATTTGCGATATTTCACAAATTTTTGACCAAATATTTGCCATAAATTCGCAAATTCGAGAATTCGTGATCTCCAGTCATTATTTACTTGAAAATCGGCAATATAATATATTCGCGATAAAAATTCACGATTAGAATATTCGTGATCAACACTAAGTGGTAGGCAACTCTCCTATTGGTTGCTAGGGATGTTGCTAAGTGCCGATATTCGTTATAAATTCGCGATTAGAATATTCACAGTCAACACAATTCGCGAATACGAATATATAGCACTATATTCTAAATATTCCCAAATTCTCGAAGTGGCGATATTCACAATTAAAATTCGCAATTCGAATATTTGCGCTCAACACTACGTGGGGGCACTGTGGGGTCAGAACTTCATGTTGACTTCTTTTGGCCACGTCTGGTCTCTGCAGAGTTTGCCTCATAGACATACTAGATTCCTCACTTTTCCATCATCCTACCTACCCTGGAGCCCTAACAGTGTCCACCTGCTACCACCCCAATACTGTGCATACTGTGTATCCCAATACCCCCAAATGCTATACTGCAGTAACAATACCTCTAGCAGCAATAATACCTCCAGTAACAATAATGCCTATATACTGCCCAGGAATAATAATAATGCTTCAGTAGTGCTGACAGTATTAATAATGCCCCCCCCCCCCCCTTACAGTGACTCCAGCATCAATAATGCCTCGTACAGTGCACCCAGTAATAATATTTGCCCCTATAGTGCCCTCAATTATTCCCCCATAATGCATCCTACTGTGCTCTCAGTAATGATAATGCCCATATATTGCACCCAATAATAATAATGCCCCCATAGTGCTTCAGTATTAAAATGCCCCCTATTGTGCCCCAGTAATAATGCCTTTATGATTTGTAAATCTAGGCCACTATCTTATGACATTTGTTAAAGTTTTTATGGCAGTATTTTTTTGTGGCCAGATGTTATTTTAAACTCTGTAATATACTGTAGAATGCACTATATACAAATATTTTTTATCTCTTTTAAAAAGTAGTGAATGGGGCTGTATTGAGATTAATGCAAAGCAGGTGGCATGGATTGTCGCTACGCAGGGAAATGCTATGAAATGCTAGGAGCAGCATCCATAATTAAGGCCTCTATCACACGTAGGTGATGACATCCGTGACGAGATGATCAGGGGTACATGATGTCCGTTTGGTCCGTGTGTTTGTTTTTTGGATCAAACAGAGATGCCATCCATGTTGTGTCCATGGTTTTCACACACCCATAGCACATTGAGTGCATGCGCAGTACAGAGATGGAGATCGCCAGGCAGATGAGCGATCTACATCCCTATACTGCTTATTCGCCAAATACACTACTGCCAAACTTCAGGACCAGGCATGAGTGTGTCTACATTGCCTGGCCCTGTTAGTCAGAGCAGTGGGGCTTCAGCCAGGAACAAATTGAGCGGGGCCTCTGAGTGCAACTGTAACGCTGTTGTTGAACCTAGGGGCTAAGTTGCATAATATAAAAAGGCATTTTTCTCCAGATTGGTGGCACATATGGAGATGGGACAAATATCATTAGTATATGCTGACAAGCGCGGATCTACAGAGGCTGAGGATTCCCATTAAGTATATGCATACATTTAAAACTTTTTTTATTATACTGATGCACCCAAAACCTGAGGCAACTGTGTAAATAGTTTACCATTTGTGTCTACAGCTCCTTCGCAGACCAATGTGTATTCATGGTTTCAAACTACAAACAGACCCTATGTGTTGCACTAGCCTGCAATCAATCATGTGTGCATGTTCT
>JAKVIS010003916.1:0-15352 GCA_033119425.1 Bufotes viridis | reverse complement strand
GTATTGTGATTCTCCATATTGCCTTCTTTGCTGGCGTGATTCATTTTTGCATCACATTATACACTGCTCGTTTCCAGGGGTTATGACCACCCTGCAATCCAGCAGCGGTGGTCGTGCTTACACACTATAGAAAAAAGCTTCGGCCTTTCTGGCATACATACACAGCAGCTCCCATCCTGGCCACCTTGTATCCGTGCCGCAGCTGTGGCCATAACATCGGAATAGGCCGCCACTTTTGCAATTAGCCGAAGTGAGATAACCGCTTTAATGCAGCAGTAACTTTTGTGTGTTCACATTAGATGCGAGAAGGAGAAACATCTTCCCCTCAGGTATCCTGTTCTGTAAGAAACCCAACCCCCGTTCCTTATTCATTTCCTCCCCAGATCACACAGACGTTAAATTTCTGGGTGCGCAAAGCTTGTGAGATAGAGACTAATGGAGTGGCGATTGAACGGGTTTGTGAATATGAAGAAATGGAAAAAGAGGTACCCAAATTAGACTTTATATATTGGTGCATTATCTCTGTACAGTGCTGTAACTAAGTTTATATCCGAACATTACCAGGCCCCCTGGATCCTGCCAAGAAGACCAGCTGCTGAGTGGCCAGACAGGGGGATCATTGAGTTCACTAACTACCAGGCCCGCTATCGGGAGGACCACGACTTGGCTCTACGGGATGTCACCTTTAAACTGCATGAAACAGAGAAGGTGAATTATAGCAGTAAATAATGTTCGGTTTGTCTTTCTGATGGTTTATGAATGTGATCTAGCTATACTTGGTGGAATCCAGCAATATCGTGATGTCTGTCGCACACCGTGCACAAAAACTTGTCGGCCCATTCCAACAGAATTGGCTGGATTTAAATGTACCTTCTGGCCAGTTGTACCTGGGGAGAAATCTATAATCTTCTCCCTCTCACTTACTTCCAGCTCTCTTCACTGGTCGGCCAGTCCCGCCTGTCAACTTCTGCATGGACGGGGTCACATGCGCTGCTGCAGCCAACGCCTGTCCTCAGTGGCGACATGTTCCCAAGCAGCTCATGACCCAGTAATGACGAGACGCTTGGGGACATGTCACTGCTGAGGCTGCAGTGTTGTATGTGACCCCATCTTTATGGAAGTTGGTGGACGGGGACTAGAAGACCAGTGAAGAGAGCCAGGGAGTGAATTCACATTCAGCAGATTTGTTACTAAAAACTCACTGTTACACTCATCTCAATGGGGACCTGAAAAAATCTATCAAATGCTGCAGAAATAAACTTTCTGATATATAGAACAGATTTTCAGCCACAGAAATTTCTGCAACAAAACTCCCACTTTTGATTATACCCTTTGAGTCCTAAAAATGTTGTTTTATTTCCCAGTATGTATATAGGGGGTAATTTCATAAGACTGCCGTTTTAGACGTCGGTCTTATTAAGCCCCTGCTCTGGCAGCGGAACCACCGAAGCTATGTAGAGGTGCCGGCCTCTCCATAACTTCAGCCTTTCCTGCACCGATTCAAAATGTCTGGGACACCAGGAGCAGACACAAGATGTGATTGTGGAGGCTGCTATAGATAGATGTATTCATATATACAAAAAAGATATATTGTATATGAATAATTGAACGTCCAAATAAATTAATCAAAATCCAGAGAAATCCATGCCGAAGAGTGGGATGAAGAACTTGATTGGATGTCCCTCAAAGTACCATAGTGCAAATAAAGTAAACCCGGTGAAAAAATAAATAATGAATGAACATATAAAAATAAAAAAAAGGGTGTGAATATATAAAGGTGTGTATGATAAAAAAATATATGGTGTGTGTGATGACAAAGTGTGGACAAAAACATGGACTGGACTAAAATTGTGAAAACTTTTTTGGTAAAATTCTTTAAAAATCTAAATGTGTAAAAATAAAATGTGAAGTGAGTGACGAGAGAATAAAAAAATAATAATAATAAAAAAATATATATATATATTAGACAAAAGGTTGCGAACCGCACTGCTGCAAGTGTAAAGAGACCGGGTGCCAGTGGCTGTTGGAGCGATCCCGTGCTCCAAAATCGATATCCACAAAAGGTCCACGGCACTTCCTTCAATAAAAACGTGTCTCTTTTTCACCAGGTGCAACGCTTCGGTTTACATACTGAAACCATTCTCAAGCAAGTATATATATAATTACCCATAGAAACCAGTGAAAGTTAGTTCCTCATTCATCCCACTGGGTGCTAGGGAATCAAGGTTAAAGATCCATCTAGATTCGAAGGAGATGTGCAGAAACGGGGTCCCTCTCAGATTGTTGCATGCCAATTCAAGTCCAGTAACTCTCAATCCGTGCTACATTGATGACAATCCAGAAAATGCACCGCGACCGACGTCAAAGGTTTTTCTCTTTCGCCCTGTCTCGGGTGCAAGAGCAAGGAAAGAGGGGTTGGCACATATTGCCTGGAGTGGAGTGCCCTTTAAATTACTTAAAATAGAATTCCATCATAGCAGTGCCAGACACATCCTGTGCCATAACAGTGCCACCAGGAGGTATCCCCAGAACAGTGCAGTACCAGCTAAACAGTTCCTCCATAACAGTGCCAGCAATGAGGAGCCACTGTAGTGCGCTCCTATGTATCTTTTAAGTTCTAGAGTGATATCTATGATCGATGCAGGAATGGGGGGACAGAGTTGTCGTCATATGGCGGCACATCTTGCTCTGCATCACTAGGATACAGGCTTCATACAATGCAGGATGTTTGGGTCCCAATGGTTGGTGGGCCACTGCTTGTGCACCCCTATTCTGACACCTATCCTATAGGGATTATTTTAGACAGTGGTGATTATTTGCGGCGGTACAGTTACATAAGACAGACGATATAGCTGTTGGCTGATATACAGTGCATCGCCACCTTGGGTGGGAACCAGTCATAAAATCTAATGTTTCCATTAATGTATTTTCAGCTCGGGATTGTTGGAAGAACCGAGCCGGTAAATCCACTCTCACAAATTGCTTGTTCCGCATAGTAGAGAGATCAGGAGGAAGGATCGCCATTGATGGAATTGATATTGCAAACCATTGGACTGCACGACTTACGAAGCAAACTGAATATCATTCCACAGGTGAGTGACATTATACTGACCGTACAGAGATTAGGCTCGTGACAGGGTTATTAAAGAGAATGTGTCATCAGAAAATGACCTATTGTTTAAATTATGTTTTTATGTTTAACATATTGTTAATGAATTTGTGTTGATATTTTTAATTTTCCATGTCAATATCTACAATTCAAACATAAACAATTCTGTATTGCAGTGTATTGTGACTTCAGCATTATCCGGTTGCAGGGTATAATAGAGTACTAGGATGGCAGCTGCCTGCTAGTAACCATCCGGTTCCAGGAGGAGTACACAGTGGGCTCAGCGTGCATGTTGGTACCTGCGTCCCTGGATCTAATGGAGGCTGTTATAGCACCAGAAAGGGTTAATAAGTATGGTTCATCCCAGCATGCATGCTGGGCCTGCACTCCCTGGATTTTGTGTGGCTGTCATGGCCCATAACAGGTAGGATTTAGCGTTAGGACCACTCACGAGGGGGCCTTGGCGTGGTGAGTGGCGTATACCTTTTGATCAAAATGTACACTAACTACCTCTTACAGCTTCTGTCATAGAGGCAGGGCAGAGTTCTGGTTGCAGAGTGCTGTTAAAATTTTTGTTTCTATAGCCCAGGTCAGAGGTGGCGAACCTATGGCACAGGTGCCAGAGGCGGCACTCAGAGCCCTCTCAGTGGGCACCCGTACTCCTGGAAAAATTCTATGGTGTACCAATATGCCTTACACTTTTCCTGGTATTTATCAGCACAGGGCGCACTGTAAACAGCACAGGCAGCCCATTGTATGTAGGCAGGCTATTATAGCTAAATTATAAAATACATGGAAGATACTATATTGGTATTTAGGTTAAATTGCTGTGTTGGCACTTCGCAATGAATATATGGGTTGTAGGGTTGCAGTTTGGGCACTCTGTCTCTAGAAGGTTCACCATCACTGGCCTAGGTGTAAGGGTGAAATTAGAATGGACCATGTCCAAACCACATCCAGAACAGCAGAAAAAACACACACTATGACCAGGAGATGCCATGGTTTTGCAGCGTGGTTGCATGGCTTGTACACGTGAATCTCATGATTTCATTGTGCTTCACCTGTACAAGCCGTGGAGTCCAAAAACCCATGTAAGTGGACCCTTATACTACTTCCCCTGAAATATGCGCTGTTCCCTGGGGATTTCAGAAGTCACACTTGCATCAGCTGATCCTCAGGCCGACAACTATAAAAGGTGCATTCTTGATTACAATTCCTTTAACTCCATGAGCAGCTTTAGAATAGTCACTTGGGGGCACATTTATTAAGACCGGAGTTTTAAACCCGTAAGCTGGCGGTGGTTCCGGCCTCTTCACAACTTCAGCGGATCCTGTGCCAGTTCTAAATGTAAGACGGCTTCCTTGCTGTCTTACATTTAGACCTTCTTCTACACCTGAAAATGGTAAATGAGACGTGCCTGCCAGCCCATCCCCTTCCCCTCCATACCCACTTATTTCCTCTCCATACCCACTAGCTGTTGCACCACAATCTGCGCCTGAAATATGCCCAATGTCGGCGTATTTTAGCTTAGTAAATGACCCCTTGGTCTCCATAGATTTCAGCTATTCCTCTAGCTCTAGTCAGTCTCTCTTTTTTCTAGGATCCTGTTTTATTTTTCCGGGACTGTACAGATGAATCTGGATCCCTTGGAGAAACATTCTGATGCTGATATATGGGAGGCTCTGGATATGTGCCATCTCAAGAACTTTGTGCAATCTCTTCCCAAGAAACTCTACCATGAGGTTTCAGAAGGAGGAGAGAACCTGAGGTAATACCAAATTACATGTTGCTACACACCTTAACATTGAAGTTGCTGCGTGCCACAGATTGGAGCTAGGTGCTTGAAAATTTGGTCATCTAAGTGACACCTGCTGCTTCCTCGATTTTCATAACCTTACAGCTTTTCCTTCTTGGTGTTGCAATTTAAGGAGTGTAGTATTAAAGAGACTGGCTACAGAACAATATACAAGAAGCAATGAAAATCAGGAAGAGCTGAAGACTGCTAGAGAAAATCAGTATGATCTGACCCCTTTATTGTAGTGCAAGAATGTAATAATGGAGCAACAGCACAAATCTCTCCTGCATCCAGATAGTGTATCTGTGCAGGTAAATTTGGTAGAGCTAAGGGCTTATTCACACATCCATGGCCAAATTGCAGACACAAAAACGTATCTTACATGTGAATTTAGCATCCGCAAAGGTCTGAGTTCAAGACGTCATAGTGTTTTTTTACTGTGGTTAATATGTTTTTCTTTCCTTGTAGTGTCGGGCAGCGACAACTCATCTGCCTTGCTCGAGCTTTACTTCGAAAAACAAAAATCCTTGTTTTAGATGAAGCAACAGCCTCAATTGACATGGAGACCGACAACCTTGTTCAGAGCACCATTCGCACTGCTTTCAGTGACTGCACTGTACTGACAATAGCTCACAGGCTACATACAGTCCTGGATTCTGAAAGGTACAGGAATTGCTTTATATCTAGCTACAGATGTCTGATTTCTACATGACAGTCGTGAATACTACATGATAAGGTCCATTTAGTAAGAGTCTTTTCAGACTGTCCGAGAATGAGCCTTCATACAAACAAAATTCCCAATTGACCCATGTAAAGGTGCAACTGATTACCCATTGGACAGGCGATCACACATAAAACCATTGTTTCTCGGGCATTCCATTGGGGACACAGACCATGACCATGGGTATAGCTTAGAGGTATTACCAGGAGGGACACTATGCAAATAGAATAAGCTCCTCCTCCTCGGGCTATACCCCAGGCTCCAGCAGGAGAACTTCAGTCTTTGCTTAGTGTCTGTAGAAGGAGGATAACACTGCTACTCATGTTTATTATTTTTCTTACAGAGGGGGACGCAGGTCAGCATGGCGCTTTCCTGGTCCCCCGTGGAGTGACCGCCGCCGCCCTGAACGTTGCCTGGCCTCCTCCACCTTTCCCCCAAAGAAGTAAAGAGGATCCGGGCTCCCTGGTAGCACCGCATCCCGCCAGCCATTGGGACACCTGCGGCCACCCTCAATCCAGAGCACTGTATCTCCCACCCTGGGAGTCAGACGCCTGAAGAGGTGCTTCCTGCTGGTCCGGACTTAGAGGGAGAAGACTGCAGGAACAGATAAGTATGACTGCAGTCTGTGTTTCTTCTTCTCCCTCTTCTTGTCCCCCTGGGCCGACTGTGTGAACTTGGGGGCTGGGGGCATATGAGGCACTTTTCTCACCCATAATAGAGGGAATTGGTACTCTAAGGGTTCTGCAGCACTCAGTGCAGTGCTATTTCTCGGTGCCACCTTAAGTCTGGTGCCACCTTAAGAATCTCTTCCACCTTAATAGGTCGGAGCCACCTTAAGAGGCTGCTCTGCCTGGAGGAGCAGACGCTGTGGCTGCAGACAGAGCTCCTGCCACGGCTCTCAGTTGCCTTGTATCTATTGGGGCCTTATAATAAGGGTCCCCAGCACGGCAGAAGGAATTTAGACATCTTAAGAGCATTGTTTTGTATCGCGCGCATTTTCCCCACCGCATAATTAATTAGGGGCGGAGCCTAACTCCTGCTTCCTCCGGCTCCTACAGCAAGGTGTCTGCCGGTTCTCTCGTGCTCTCTGCCTTCCTGACACTTGGATTTCCAGTTTCTGGCGAACTCAGCACTTGCCAGAGCGGTAGTTTTGACCAGGTTTGCTTCCTGAACGCAGTCTGGTAGGAGAATTTTTTCCTTCTTTTCCCCAAAGGTGCCAATCATGCCTAAGCCTGGGGCGCCCACTAAATCTGCCAAGGCCTCTTCTCAGGGTCCACTGGGGTCCGGTAAGTCGTGCCTTCTGCCTCTCTCGGTCATGGGTCTCTGTGCCTCATGCCCTGCCCCTGGCCCCCGACCAAGTTGCCCCTATTGCGCTAGTCCAGCCTGGTTCCCCACCTACCACTGCGGACTAGGTGGTACCCGCCTGGGCATCTGCCATGTCTAGTGCTGCTGCGGATCTGGCCCCAGTAGCCAAAGCGGCCATGGCCTTCATGGGAGCCGTATGACGCCCGCTAACCCAGAGGAGCTTCCCGCTCTAACTCCCCCAGTGACCCTCCCAGGGGTCGCCCGGGCACTAAGAGACCGCGTGAGCATCAGCAATCTTCATCTGATGTCTCCGCCTCCCCCCCTCCCGCCTTGAGGCGCTCTGATGATTCTCCCCTAGGGAGCAGAAATCAGAAGGGGAATTGTCAGATTTGGATGAGGTCATGGAGCGGGATCCCCTCCCAGACTGTCCGCTATGGTCTCTGGAGTTGGTTACGGCGGTCCGTGACACCTTCAACCTCCAAGAGGACCTTACTCCTTCCACCAGTCAGGAGTTTGCCCTCTTCCCGCCTAAAAATCCGAGGCAGCGGTGTTTCCTGGTCCACAGTGAGTTCACCGCGGTCGTGTCCAAGGCCTGGGACCGACCAAACCAAAAATTTACTTCTGCTAGGCGCATGGATACGCTGTACCCGTTTCCTGCCACTGGCGTTGATCAGTGGGCTTCCCTCCTAAGGTGGATCCGCCTGAGGCCCGGCTGGCCAAAAATACTGCCCTACCAGTCCTGGACGGCTCCTCTCTACAGGATGCTGTGGACAGGCGCTTGGATTCCTTATCCAAGTCCATTTTTTCCTTGGCGGGCACGTCCCTGCGCCCGGCATTTGCATCTGCGTGGGCTGCTAGGGCCCTCTCTATGTGGCTGCAACGTCATCACCAAGATTTGACGGACCTGCATGTGTCTGCTGACACCTTGGACTTCAGCCTCCAGATGTCTCAGGCAGCTAAATTCCTCTGCGAGGCCTCCATGGACATTGCGGCTCTGTTTGCCCGCATCTCCTCCCTCTCGGTGATCCAGCGCAGGGAGATCTGGTTGAAGGTCTGGGACGCGGATGCCTCCTCCAAGCTGTTCCCTTGCTAACCTTCCTTTGATGGTTCCCGTCTCTTTGGGGCCCAGCTGGATGAGTTCATTTCAGCTGCGACCGGGGTAAGAGTACTCATCTGCCCCAGCCTAGGTCCAGACGCCCTGCTCGCCAGAATTCTTCTGGGCCCAGGTAGCGCTCCTTTCGGGCGCTTCTCCTCTGTCCGGCCATTCTCCTCATCTTCGGCCGGGGATCTCAGGACTCCCGCAAGAAGCCTTCCTTCAAGGCTCAGCCCTCCTGGCGCCCGAGAGCTCAGTCTGCACGTCCTGCAGCCCCCAAGCAGCCCTCAGCATGACTCTCTCGGTGGGGGCCGTCTGCTCTCCTTTCAGGTGCCCTGGAGAGCTCACATTCAGGACGCCTGGGCTCTAGAGATTGTACAAAGAGATTTGGTTACAAAATAGAGTTCGAATCCAGACCACCGAACGTTTTTCCCTCTCGGGTTCCGGGAGACCCATCCGAGCTTCGGCTTTGTTTGGGGCGGTCACCTCTCTTCTGGAACGGGGTCATCTCTCTGTTCCCCTGGAGGAGCAGGGAACAGGCTTTTATTCCAACCTGTTTGTGGTGCCCAAGAAGGAAGGGTCTGTGCGGCCTATCCTGGACCTAAAGCTACTCAACAAGTTCCTGCGGGTCCGGAAGTTCCGCATGGAGTCCCTCCGGCCGGTCATTGCCTCCCTTCTTCCAGAGGAATTTCTTGCCTCAGTGGACATCCAGGACGCCTATTTACACGTCCCTATAGCAGAGTCGCATCAACGCTACCTGCGGTTTGCTATCGGAGACTGTCATTTTCAGTTTATCGCCCTTCCCTTTGGGTTGGCTACTGCCTAATGGGCTTACTTCTAATGGGCTTACTTCGCTCAAGGGGCATTTCTCTTTGCCCTACTTGGACGACATTCTGATAAAGGCCCCGTCCTTTCCACAAGCCGTGGACAGCGCCCAAATTACTGTCCAGACTCTGGAACAGTTCGGCTGGTTGATCAACCGGCCAAAGTCGACTCTCCTCCCATCCCAGAGGCTCTCCTTCCTGGGGATGATCCTGGACACGTCAGTCGCCAAGGTATTCCTTCCAGACTCAAAGTCCTGCCAGATTCAGGAGGCGGTTCGGCTCCTGCTGTCTACCCAGCCTCTGTCCATTCGGCAGTGCATGAGGACCCTGGGCCTCATGGTGGCATCCTTCGAGGCCATCCCGCACGCGCAGTTCCACACTCGTCCCCTTCAGCGGCTGATTCTCTCCCGCTGGGACAGGTCCCCTCTGGGTCTGGACTCCAGGGTCCACCTTCCTCCTCGGGTTCGGACCTCTCTGTCTTGGTGGCTGTTCCCCTGATTCTGGAGTCCGGGCGGTCCTTACTTCCCGTTGTCTGGACGATTGTCACCACGGATGCCAGCCTTTCGGGCTGGGGCGGGGTTCTCCGAAACCAGACGGTTCAAGGGGTTTGGTCAGCGGAGGAATCTCGCCTTCCGATCAATATCCTGGAGCTGCGAGCAATTTTTCTCTCCTCTCTCATTGGACCCGGACCCTTGCAGGGGTTCCTGTGCGGGTCCAGTCGGACAATGCCACGGCTGTGGCCTACATCAATCATCAAGGCGGGACCCGCAGCACGGCCATAATGCAGGAGGTGGAGCGGATCCTCCAGTGGGCGGAGTCCAACTTCCCGGTGTTGTCGGCGGTGTATATTCCGGGTGTCGACAACTGGACGGCGGATTTTCTGAGTCGGACCAAGGTGGATCCCGCGAGTGGTCACTGCACCCGGAGGTCTTCCAGGACCTTTGCCGCAGGTGGGGCCGTCCGGACGCCGACCTGATGGCTTCCAGGTTGAACTGCAAGGTCCCAGTGTTCCTGGCTCGGACGCGGGACCCGAGAGCTTGCGTGAGTGGACGCGCTGGTATCTCCATGGCAACAATTCCGCCTTCTCTACGTCTTCCCCCTTCCTCTGCTACCCAAGGTTCTTCGCAGGATCGCGCTGAGGGGATCCCGGCGATTCTCATCGCCCGACTGGCCCCGCCGCGCCTGGTTCGCGGACGCCGTGCACATGCTCGCAGACGCTCCTTGGCCCCTCCCGGACAGAGAGGATCTTCTGTCTCAGGGGCCTCTCTTCCACCGGAACTTACGGTCGCTGTGTTTAACGGCCTGGCTGCTGAAACCATCATCCTGAAGTCACGGGCTTCTCCGAGTCAGTGGTGCGGACCATGATTAAGGCGCTGAAGCCGGCTTCTCTAGGATTTACCACCGCACATGGAAGGCCTTTCTTTCCTTTGTGAGTCCTCGGGGGTTCCTCCCTACGCTTTTCCATTCTTGTGGTACTTGCATTTCTGCAGTCTGGCCTTGAGAAGGGTCTCTCCCTCGGTTCCTTGAAGAGTCAGGTCTCGGCTCTGGCTGTCTTCTTCCAGAGGTCCCTTGCTCGCCTCGATCCGGTGCGGACCTTCTTCAAGGGGTGGCGTGCTCGGTGCCCCTCGTACATCCATCCCCTGCCGTCTTGGGACCTTAACTTGGTTCTCCTCGGCCTCCAGTGCGCCCCTTCGAACCCCCTTAGAGATGTGGCCCTTCCCTTCCTTACCTGGAAGGTGGTTTTTCTGGTGGCCATAACTCCTATTCGGCGAGTGTCGGAGCTAGCTGCGCTTATCCTGCAGAGATCCTTTCCTGGTTTTTCACCAGGATAAGGTGGTTCTAAGGTCCGGTCCCATCCTTTCTACCTAAGGTGGTTTCGCTCTTCCACCTTAATGAGGACCTGGTTTTACCTTCCTTTGTCCTTCTCCGCGAACTCCAAAGAGCACGCTCTCCATTCCCTGGACGTAGTTCGGGCTCTTCGAGTGTATCTGAGGGCCACGGCTTATTTCCGCCATTCTGATTCCCTGTTTGTGGTTCCTGACGGTCCTCGCCGGGGTTTGGCGGCCTCCAAGGCCACCGTGGCGCGCTGGATACGATCAGCCATTTCTGCGGCTTACCGTGCTCCGTGGTAAGATTCCTCCGGTCCGGATCACTGTCCACTCCACTAGGGCGGTGGGATCCTCCTGGGCCTGTCGTAATTGGGCCTCAGCGTCCCAGCTGTGTAAGGCGGCCACTTGGTCGTCCCTGCATACCTTCACTAAATTTTATCAAGTGCATTTGCTGGCGCCGCTGACGCGCCCTTGGGCGCAAGGTGTTGCAGGCAGCGGTTCCCGCTTGACCGTTGGGACGGGCTCCTGGCGGTGCTGTGAGTGTCTCCCACCCCATGGACTGCTCTAGGACGTCCCATGGTCTGTGTCCCCCAATGGAATGCCCGAGAAAAGGAGATTTTTGTGAAACTCACCTGTAAAATCTTTCTCGTAGTTCCATTGGGGGACACAGCTCCCACCCCTTCCTGCGTATGCACGGGAGGATGTTTTTTCTATTGTTCTCTGGTTGGACCTCACGGTTTACGGTCTGTATGGTTCCTTTACCTTTTTGTTCTCCTTCTCCTACTGCTTTGGCAACGCCTGAAGTTCTCCTGCTGGAGCCTGGGGGTATAGCCCGAGGAGGAGGAGCTTCTTCTATTTGCATAGTGTCCCTCCCTGGCAATACCTCTAAGCTACACCCATGGTCATGGTCTGTGTCCCCAATGGAACTACGAGAAAAGATTTTACAGGTGAGTTTCACAAAAATCTCCTTTTTCAGCTCTTATTGTGGTAACTAGTCAACTCACTCCTGAGCACAGGTTAAAACTGATAAGAAAGATACAACTCAATCTCAAGAATTGCTTGAGTGTATGGGGACAGAAGCATAGCAAGTGGGGAGGGGGAAAGCCAGGGCCCAGGGTGCAGTCATCTAGTAATGCAGAGGGTTTGAAGGACATGGGTCTCTAGAAATCCTGCCTTTCCCCTCATTCTATTGTCTAGTATTGCAGAAAGTTACAACAGCCAGTGTTTTTTGCCAGCTGTTGTAACTTGAGTCAGGCTATGTCTCTGTCTGATGGGATGTGACAGTATAGTGGAAGAGAGGAACCAACTCTAAAAATTATACCAACAAACTTCAGATTATTGATCAAAAGTGAAGAAATGTGGAAACGTGGCTGACTTTGTTTTGTTTTTTACACAGAGTGCTTGTTCTAGATGCTGGTAGAGTTGTAGAGTTTGATGAACCACAGAGACTGATACAGAAGAAAGGAGTCTTCTCAAAGATGGTGTCAGAATCTGGGATACAGCACACGGAGTAATCAAGCAGCTTCCAGAAGTTTTCCTGGACAGACTGTATTAGGACATGGTTAATGTCAAAGAAATCTATGTCTATAGATCACACACAGAGACAATTTTCTTACCAGAATCCTCGAATTTACAGTCTGGTCCGTCTCGGACAGTTATGGAGTAGGTTGTTATAGCAGTTGTCTCAACACTATAACCTCTTTTTAGATTGATATCTGCCCTCCGTTCGGCCGTCGTTCCCAAGGAAAAATGATGTTTTAGTATATGCACATAAGATTGTAGGAGCAATGTGGGTGTTGCTCTACATCTATAGGCTCTGCACATCTGCCGCGCCATCTGTACTTTGATTGACAAGGCCAGGTAGGAGAACATCATAACGCATACAGAGGGCGGAGCAGTTGCAGAGAGAGCAGAGCCTCAAGGAGTAATGGTAACACCCCTGTTGCTCCTAGAAGTTCATTTGCATATATTAAAACTTCATTTTTCTTAGCAATGCGGGCACATATGAACATGGGACCAACACAGATGCCTTCAGCTGCCAAGTGCCCATGTAACAGGTCAGCCAGTGTCATAGGTACAAATCTATTGCCAGATGCCTTTAAATGTTGGCCATAAATGTTGCAATCATCTGTCAGACTATCCTCTATGGATGATGGCCATGAGTATTGTCCTGCAAAGAAAGATCAATAGATTGGTAGGACAATTTTTTTTTCCCTCAATCCTCAGTTTACCATAACAGAGGGTTTATCTCTATGACGAGTGTATGGAAATCGCATTGCCAACCCCTTGTATAGCTATTTTCACCTTATTCAGGGATTGCAGGCTGATATTACAGCATGACTTTTTGTTACGTTGATGTCTACACTTTTCACCTCAAGACTTTTGGAGATCCAGCTACAGAAGATCAATCCTCAGCTTGGGTCTGAGCAATTATTATATACAATGGAGGAAATGTATTATTCCCTGTCTAGTCACTGTTTTTACGCCACCCTTGTCAGTTTTTGAGAAGAAGGCGAGGGTGTGGCCATAGACCCCAGCACATTTATCATCATTTATCTCAGAAACTGGTGTAAATGGTGACAAGCTGGCGTAGATTTCAGACCAGTGCACAGACTGCTGGAGGAGGCGGACTGCTGTGGGCCGATGCCCAGAGGACCCCTGAGCCCCTCCGCTCAGACGATGGCCAGGTACATAAGGATCTGATGCTCACAGCAGCCGCAGATCCCTCCTGAATTCAACTGTATCACCATCCTAATGGTGACAGGGCAGTATTTTATGCTGCAATGTGAAATTTGGTTTTGCTGGGGTGGTATTTTTGAGCTGTACTGTGGTATTGCTGGCCCCGCCTACTTCTGTGGTGGCCCTGCCTACTTATGTAGTGGCCCCGCCTACTTCTGTAGTGGCCCCGCCTACTTCTGTAGTGGTCCCACCTGCTTCGGTAGTTGCCCCGCCTACTTCGGTAGTCCTGCCTACTTGTGTTGCCCCGCTTTCTATCAGTTCAGACTCGCCTTGGAGCCACTTTTAGGTTTTTTCCAGGACCACTTTCAGTTCCCAATCTGCCACTGGGCGGATGCAAGCTTTTTAAGGGATTCTGTCACCACTTTTCAGCCTCTGTGAGCTAAACATATGCCCAGTGTTCAGGGTCTCATTATGATTCCTAATGTGGCCTTATAAATGAGATGTGGCTTAATCTTGTAAAAAGCAGGTTTTACAAACCTGTCATTCATACAAGCAAGGTGCTCAAGGGGAGGTCCGAGATGCAGGTGCTCGCTGCAGCCATCGCCATTCGTAGCCAGCACCGCCTTCCAGAGTTTTGCGCTGCTCCTACTGCTCTGTGCAGCTCTCCCTCCCTGCTGTGAGATGCTGCAAGCATGCAAGCACAGGCTCAGCCTAACGCGCCCGCACAGACTGCTTGGACCGGCTTCTTCTAGCGAGCGCCGGCGCATGCGCACTACGCTAGAAGAAGCTGTTGCCAGCAGTCCGTTCGGGCGCATCAGGCTGAGCCTGTGCGCACGCGCGGCATCTCACAGCGGGGGGAGGGAGAGCCGGCACAGAGGAGTAGGAGGCGGCGCAGAACTCTGGGAAGGCGGCGCGTGCATGAACAGCGATGGCTGCAGCCGGGCACCCTACATACCCGGACCTCCCCTTGGGCACCTTATTTGTATGATTGACAGGTTAGTAAAACCTGCTTTTTTGCTAAATTAAGCCACAGATCGCGTTTATAAGGCAACATTAGGAATCATAATGAGACCCTGAACATGAGCATATGTTTAGCTCACAGGGCTGAAAAGTGGTGACAGAATCCCTTTAATCTCTGATCCAGTTTGATCCAGTTTAAATATCCAGATCACATTATCATCTCAGTAATCAGGCTGTCCAATTTAGGGTGGGTTCACATCAGCGTTATAGATTCCATTATGGTTATGACGGAAGCCTTTAAGAGGTATTCTCGCTTTGATCCGTCTGGTTCCCGTTATGCAAACCGAAAACAAAGTCCCGTTGACGGGACTTTTTTCCGTTAGCATAACGACAACGGGACGGATCCGTTCTGCTGCTCATAGACTTGTATTATGAAGGATCAAAACATAATGCCTTTTTAAACGCTTTCCGTTTTGATTTCCATCTTATGGATTCCGTTATTTTCCGTTATGACCATGTTATAACGGAATCCATAACGCTGATGTGAACTCCACCCTTAGATGTATGTGGCCAGACTATCACAAAGGGCTACCTCATCACGGCAGGTTAATAGAAATAATCCCCTCTCACTTTTATTCATAGAAACAGCTGATTTTTAATTACTTTTAGTGTGGGCATTTTATTTGAATCGTGTAATCATTGCAGCCGGTGTCAGCATTTATTACTCTGTTATTTGAGTTGTCTCAGGGATCAATTATTGTTAATTATCGAAAAAAGTAAATGCAATATGTTAAACACTCCTGAATAAAATGAACTATTTTTAAAATCATGTTTAGATTTTTCTTTATGAAAGTTAATAACCGTTAATAAGTCCCACCGAAAAATCCCCGCCTGACCCTGAGCATGATCCCCCAAACAAACAGGCCTCGTTCACATTTCCGCTTTCACTTATATGTGCTATCCGCATTTTCCACAGACAGCACATGTTCCCATTGCTTTTAATGTGTCTCTTCACACACATCAGTATTTTATTTTTT